>JACEEZ010022133.1:283456-320126 GCA_016584305.1 Chionoecetes opilio
AGCTGTGCCCAGCAGGAGCGTTTAGAGGAAGTCCACCACCGATACAAGCTGAAGCTCGCGGGTAGGGCCATGAAGAGGAACTACGACCGAGGAGCCAAGCCGGCCAGCTTCACTGAGGGTGATTCTGTTTGGCTACACAATCCACGCCGAAAGAAAGGACTCTCACCCAAGCTCCATAGCCCCTCGCCGTTAATTGTGTGACGAAGTTGAGGGTGGTGGACCCCCCCCCGCTTCGTTACAGTATATATCAAGAAAAATGTGTGTCCAATAATGAAACGCCCTTTATTCTTGCTTTTCATTTATTACAAGTGGAACTGTCGCCGAAAATGTTTACGTCAGCGAGTTCTCGGTTGGTGTTCCTATCGGCGACAGTTCTATAAATCTTCAGGGTACCTGGAACGGTATTAGTTCGGTAGTGGGCTTTCAAAAGTCCTAGGATTCTTACCTACTTCATTGTGTAGATTTCTTCATTCTGAGTATTTTGAACCCCATTACCCATGGCGCAATTGCAATAACAATGGCATTACATGTACTACCGAAAATCTAGTTATTTCAGCCAGAAACGGTTGAGTTCGGTTAAATCAGACAGTAAATTTCTACAGTAGGACCGAAATTCCCAACACTATTGGGAGTGTGGTTTCTGTTCACCTTATTGGATTCTAAGAAACATTCTATCTTTGAGCTTCCGTCGCAAATCACTACTTTCGGAGATATAAGATGTTTGCAATAGGAAGGAGTGTATACGAGATATGAAAATTAAACTAACCTAACCCCACCTTTTGACTCACTAACCTGACCTAATCCCACGCTTTAACCTCCCACCGAAAGCCAAATCTGCATTAAAAGTGTCCGCGGCAAGGGAAGAACAGAGGGGATGCAGGTCACAAGAGACCATATACGAGATATGAAAATTAAACTAACCTAACCCCACCTTTTGACTCACTAACCTAACCTAATCCCACGCTTTAACCTCCCACCGAAAGCCAAATCTGCATTAAGTGTCCGCGGCAAGGGAAGAACAGAGGGGATGCAGGTCACAGGTCACTCAGAAGAGTGAGACAGACGTAAATATCTTTCTCTCGCCTCCCTATGAACATGTCATTATCTTCAAAAGTAATATGATTTGAGACGGAAGCTCATAGACTGTTTCCTAGAATCCAATAAGGTAAACAGAAACCACACTCCCAATTGTGTAGGGTATTTCGGTCCTAGTGTAAAATAATACCAATCCGACATTAGGTTAGGTTAAAGGTGGGGTTTGGTTTAGTAACAGGTGACAGCAAGAAAAATAGAAAATTATCAACACTATGGCAGTGCGAAGCGGTACAAGGTTTGCGGGGCGGGCCGGGAAGGGCACCGCCTACACCTGTAAACATACATTGAGTTCCGACAAAAACCAGTGCCAGATTCATTCAATACACATCAAAATTATTCAGGAAAACTAAGTTTCGGCCACGAAATCGGTGAAAATCCACTATCGAAATTTTACTTCTGGAACTATCCTGAACGATTCGTTCTCATCATAAGGAGTATTTCTAACCTGCCTAACCTGGAACAGGTGTAGGAAATGAAAAATGACACAAGGGGGGTCTGGGGGGCGAGACCCCACCCAGTGAGGTTGGTTACGTAATCAATGCCCAGGTTCGGTTAGTTAACTAGCAGGGGGGGTCTGGGGGGGCGCAGCCTCCCCATTTTGTCAGGAAGGAGAGCCATGGTCAATAGGGAGTATTGGTTGAAACTGCATATTTACCCTAATAAGTAAGCAGCTCGTGTAAGTGTTGCTCATATGTAAACTCAAGGATGCATAATCACTGCAAACAACTGACAACTTCAAAAGATGTTGGGTAACCTAGGAGTGAGGGATGTTATGATGTTAGTATTTATATCTTTCTCTAGGAAAGTCCTCCCGGGCTAATGAGAATAATGCAGTTTAAAAAAATATATATCATAAATCATACTGAAACATGAACACACCGGCAACACTCGAATAGCTGGAACAACACATTAACTTAAAAGCTACAGTAACATTTCACTTCTGGACCAGTGCACATGACAACCTACCATACAATTGATAAACCTCACTCCACATGCCAGTAATGGCTTAAAACAGCCAGGATGAAAGGGAAGCTTGACCAATAATAATTTGCCAACACATGCCGCCCATAACCACCACATGGGCCCACAAAGCGAGGTATGCAGCAGGGCCCAGGGAAAGGGATGCACGACCTACAGTTCCACGCAAACTAGCAAATTTCACCTGCCACCACAGATACCCTGCTGATGTCAATAACCTGGGGGCCACCTCACCGCCTGTACACCGTATATCCATCATCCTGTCACCCTCACAACACACTAGGTTGCCCTAACATACATACCCTGGGCTATTCCGGGGGAAAACCCTTAGTGGAAGCACACACTACCTCGTCAAGAAAGCCTCAGCAAAAATAGCTACACCAACGTGCTGCACAAAGAGAAGCGAGAGGCCAGCTGACAAGAGCTCCCAAATGGTCCCAGCTCAGCCGTCCCCAACCCCCCTAGACTATCACCTCACCCATATCATCCCTGCCGTCACCCTAGGGGAACCGTGGGGGTAAATTATCTATTTCAACTCTACTAGTACCGTGTATTTTCAAGGTTCGTGCGTCAGGCAACCGCGTGTAAATTGCTCAAAGTTGTGGTGCATGCAGAGGATATCGTACCCACACCAGAACCCCGTCGATGACACCATTACCACTGTGATACCAGACAATACACCTCTAATATGACTCCAGACACCAGGAAAGGCACTACATAGCTGTCACCAGCGAGCAATTCCCCGGAAAAGTAGATAAAATTGAGTTAAAACTCTCAACATGGCGCCCACCACACGTCTTGTCATTGTGGTCACAGCATTGTTTTTATTCCCGTCAAAATTTCTTATCAGGGGAAAAACTAATGATATTGAGATGGAGACGTGACCTGTAGTGACCTTTGACCCTATTATCTTTGGCTAGACCTTCAACACTCACAGGGATGCTCAGGGGAAGAAAATGGATTGAGGAGAAGGTGGACTCACACGTGTGTTGCCGGGGCGAGGCAGCAGAGGGCGAGGGGTAGCGCGCGCACCGTTCACCACACACCCGCCACCGCCGCCAAATAGGGTTGACTCACACCTGAACAGCGGCAGGCGTCACCACCACTAGAAACTTTAAACCTGCCTTGTTTTATCCCTTCACTACTCTTCGCTGAGGTTTTATGGCGTTAACAAGAATTCCAATTATATATCTTATCAACCTGGAGGGCTCTGAACAGCTGGCACACAAGAATTTTGGATGTTTTATTTGGAGAAGGGTTCGTGTGTACTCCCGCAGATTATGTCGATCCCCAGTATGTCGAAATATAATTAAGTTGTCGCTAACTTTAAACTCACAACAACTCCATCCTAGGGCCGCTACTTCATCCTATTTTTTAAACCCATACACTGTCTTCCTTACTTTAAACCCACACTCTCCCTTATGATATACTAGCCGCAAAGCCGCCCTCCGGGCGGACTTTTTGGCTAGCTCCTGCGGAGGGCTATTGGTGGGCCTTCGGCCCACCACCTGTGTTTGGTGGGCCTTCGGCCCACCAAACATGGACTCTCCAGATAGCCCCTTTTAACTTTCCTGAAATCATGGATGTAGAAATGTATGTATTCCCCCCACCCATTCACTCACCCATTACCCATCACCCCCCACCCATTCACTCACCCATTACCCATCACCCCCCACCCATTCACTCACCCATTACCCATCACCCCCCACCCATTCCCTCACCCATTACCCATCACCACACACCCATTCACTCACCCATTACCCATCACCCCCCACCCATTCACTCACCCATTACCCATCACCCCCCACCCATTCACTCACCCATTACCCATCACCACACACCCATTCACTCACCCATTACCCATCACCCCCCACCTATTCCCTCACCCATCACCCATCACCCCCAACCCATCACCCCCCACCCATTCACTCACCCATCACCCCATACCCATTACCCATCACCCCACCCATTCACTCACCCATTACCCATCACCCTACATCAAGGCTTCCTCAATTCTCGCAACCCACTTTTGTTTTCACAATTCTCGCTAATAGGCTGCTAAAAAAAAAAAAAAAAGTGATCGGAACATCTCATAAGTGGGCTTATGACCTTCCCCTGGTCAACCTGATTCCAAAAATGTGCCATATGAGGTGTTTGCGCCACGGGGGGCGGAACCTATACCACACACACACACACACACACACACACACAGACAGACACACTTTCGCTTATATTATTATAGATTGTTTAACCCAGACACCCTTCATAATTTTAAAGTTTAAACCCATACAATTTCTTCAATAATCCCCGGGTGACCACGATGAATTTATCATGATTTGTGTTAGTTTATTACACCAAGGATACTACGCTCTATAATCTAGTATTATTCTTGGTTTACACGTAACTGATGCAGAGCAGCAGAGACCACTCGATCACTATAGGCCTCTTCCATTTGCGACATTTCAAGAACCAGTTCACGGAACCCAAGAGTTCAGGCGTTCCATTTGCGCACGAAAACCTGGGTCCGAGCCAAAGCGCGTAGTGACTCAACAAAACCCTTGAACTTTCTCTACTCACATTGAGAGGTGGCTAGCTTGGGTAGAGTTTTCAGTTCATAACAAACAATGGTCGCCTTGGGCCCTATTTCTCTTATCGTGAAGGGTTTTCCGCATGCACGAGTCGGAGAGGATGTCAGACGGCATAAAAGAGGCATGCATGGCTGGTGGGGGCCATGCGTTCCCGCGATCTTAAACTTGATATGATCCCTTCACATAGCAGATAGCTGAGTTATATCTCTCGTTATCTCTCTCTCTCTCGTTATCTCTCGTTATCTCTCTCTCGTTATCTCTCGTTATCTCTCTCGCTATCTCTCTCTTGTTATCTCTCTCTCGTTATCTCTCTCTCTCGTTATCTCTCTCTCGTTATCTCTCTCTCTCGTTATCTCTCTCTCTCGATATCTCTCTCTCTCTCTCGTTATCTCTCTCTCTCTCGTTATCTCTCTCGCTCTCGTTATCTCTCTCTCGTTATCTCTCTCTCTCTCTCTCTCTCTCTCTCTCTCTCTCTCTCTCTCTCTCTCCTCTCTCTCTCTCTCTCTCTCTCTCTCTCTCTCTCGTTATCTCTCTCTCTCGTTATCTCTCTCTCGTTATATCTCTCTCTCTCGTTATCTCTCTCTCGTTATCTCTCTCTCTCTCGTTATCTCTCTCTTGTTATTCTCTCTCTCTCTCTCTCGTTATCTCTCTCTTTCCTCTCTCTCTCTCTCTCTCTCCTCTCTCTCTCTCTCTTCTTCTCTCTCTCTCTCTTCTCTCTCTCTCTCTCTCTCTCTCTCTCTCTCTCTTCTCTCTTTCTCTCTCTCTCTCTTCTCTCTCTCTCTTCTCTCTCTCTTCTCTCTCTCTCTCTCTCTCTCTCTCTCTCTCTCTCTCTCTCTCTCTCTCTCTCTCCTCTCTCTCTCTCTCTCTCTCTCTCTCTCCTCTCTCTCTCTCTCTCTCTCTCTCTCTCTCTCCTTCTCTCTCTCTCTCTCTTCTCTCTCCTCTCTCTCTCTCTCTCTCTTCTCCTCTCTCTCTCTTCTCTCCTCTCTCTCTCTCTCTCTCTCTCTCTCTCTCCTCTCTCTCTTCTCTCTCCTCTCTCTCTTCTCTCTCTCTCTCTCTCTCTCTCTCTCTCTCTCTCTTCTCTCCTCTCTCTCTCCTCTCTCTCTCTCTCTCTCTCTCTCTCTCTCCTCTCTCTCTCTCTCTCTTAAATTGCCTCACCAGCTGAGTATGTTTGTAAACAAAAAACGGGGTTTTTGCGTTCCATTTGTGACACGCGAACCCAACCCTGAACCCAGAACCCAACCCTGAACTGAAAGAACTGGTTCATGCAACTTGGACACAAATGGAAGAGGCCTTATTTATACGTATACATAGACCTATATATACATAACGTGCTATAGGCAGCCAGCCACAAAAAAAAAGGGAGGAGCAGGGATGCATATTCCCGTTTTCTGGAATAGTAGGTATGTCGCGTTTACTCCTAAACAAGTCAGGTTAGGTTACGTTAGGTTACGGTTAGGTTAGGGTAAGTTTCCAGGACATAGTTTGCTGTGTGGGAATCACAATGAGGGTATTTTTGAGAAAATCCTATGATTATAGTGCGTTTTCGCGACGTTTACCAGGCTGGTCCAGGCCAGCCAAGACTAGTCCAGGCTGGGCTGATGCTCACGAAAATACATCTAGATTGGCTCCGTCCCATATATTCGTGGTTCCTATTGGCTGAGGGATCAAGTGGGCGGTCCTACTCATGGAGCTATAATAATGAGAGGCCATGACGTCACTTCAGTGAAGCCAGCTCTGGCTCCGCCCCTTTGCTCAAAGACATACAGACAGTCGGACAGTGACCCAAAACAATGCAAATATGACGGTACGCGCGCCACTCACAGACCTGTACATTTTACCATCATGCAGGCTTACTCTGCATATGACTGCACCCAGAGAGTCAGGAATGATAACTTAAAGTAATCGTCCAGACCATTTCATCATTCCTGATTTGATGTAGTTAGAGTATAGCCATTATCGAGTGTATCAACAATATGTTGTCACTTCTTGCATCCAGTCAGCCGTTTTTGAATAATCCGCAATCAAAATCTGTAAATTCCCCGAGCTTCGAAAACGCTCATGGCAACTGGCAGACGATGTGCCACGGCTCGGTGACGTAGCAAAAGGGAGGCTCCTCTTCCCGTGCTGCTGTGTGTGTGTGTGTAGTAGTGTTTGCGTGTGTGTGTGTGTAGTAGTGTTTGTGTGTGTGTGTAGTAGTGTTTGTGTGTGTGTGTAGTAGTGTTTGTGTGTGTGTGTGTGTGTGTTTGTGTGTGTGTGTGTGTGTGCGTAGTAGTGTTTGTGTGTGTGTGTGTGCGTAGTAGTGTTTGTGTGTGTGTGTGTGTGCGTAGTAGTGTGTGTGTGTGTGTGTGTAGTAGTGTTTGTGTGTGTGTAGTAGTGTTTGTGTGTGTGTAGTACTGTTTGTGTGTGTGTAGTAGTGTTTGTGTGTGTGTGTAGTAGTGTTTCTGTGTGTGTGTAGTAGTGTTTGTGTGTGTGTGTGTAGTAGTGTGTGTGTGTGTGTGTGTGTGGTAGTGTTTGTGTGTGTGTGTAGTAGTGTTTGTGTGTGTGTGTGTGTGTGTGTGTAGTAGTGTGTGTGTGTGTGTGTGTGTAGTAGTGTTTGTGTGTGTGTGTAGTAGTGTTGTGTGTGTGTGTAGTAGTGTTTGTGTTTGTGTGTGTGCGTAGTAGTGTTTGTGTGTGTGTGTGTGTAGTAGTGTTTGTGTGTGTAGTAATGTTTGTGTGTGTGTGTAGTAATGTTTGTGTGTGTGTGTAGTAATATTTGTGTTTGTGTGTGTGCGTAGTAGTGTTTGTGTGTGTGTGTGTGTGTGTGTGTGCGTAGTAGTGTGTGTGTGTGTGTAGTAGTGCTTGTGTGTGTGTGTAGTAGTGTTTGTGTGTGTGTAGTAGTGTTTGTGTGTGTAGTAGTGTTTGTGTGTGTGTGTGTGTAGTAGTGTTTGTGTGTGTGTGTGTAGTAGTGTTTTTTGTGTTGGTGTGTGGTGTGTAGTAGTGTTTGTGTGTGTGTAGTAGTGTTTGTGTGTGTGTAGTAGTGTTTGTGTGTGTGTAGTAGTGTTTGTGTGTGTGTAGTAGTGTTTGTGTGTGTGTAGTAGTGTTTGTGTGTGTGTGTAGAAGCAGTGGCGTACCGAGGGGGGGGGGGGGGGGGGGCATGCGACCATGCCCCCCCTTTGGCAAAGAATAAATTATAGTAAATTATATATTTATTATATATATATATATATATATATATATATATATATATATATATATATATATATATATATATATATATATATATATATATATATATATATATATATATATATATATATATATATATATATATATATATATATATATATATATATATATTGCACCCCCCCTTTTTCAATTTTCTGGGTACGCCACTGTGTAGAAGTGTTTGTGTGTGTAGTAGTGTTGAACCTCAGTAGGCTCCGCTAACACCTGTTCATCCACCTCGTACTCTGGCTCAAACATATAGGGTTGGGCTCCCATCACAATCTGGTTCGTTTTCCTCATATACGCGAGCAGCGTCATTTAGTTCGGTCTCAGATTAAGCATCGTACTCTAGATCTATCAAAGCGACAGATTCACTGTCTGACACCTAAGTACAATCGCTCATCATAACATTTGCCGACAGGTCTCACAGAGGCAGACGAGTGTTGTTTACATTGGAGCGTCCCTTTTGTGACGTCATCAATAACATGCGTAGCCCTGTTGGAGGGAAGAACATTTTTTTTCGCGCGCTTTTTACAAAAGTCGTGTTTTTACGGAAAT
Source organism: Chionoecetes opilio (assembly GCA_016584305.1). Taxonomy (NCBI): domain Eukaryota; kingdom Metazoa; phylum Arthropoda; class Malacostraca; order Decapoda; family Majidae; genus Chionoecetes; species Chionoecetes opilio. The sequence goes on from JACEEZ010022133.1 coordinate 291,880, forward strand.
AAGGCCTGGAAATCAATTATTTTTGATGGATTAGGTGTTTTGAATTCAACATAATTAGGCAAAAAAAAATTGGGTCTGGACGACTACTTTAACATTTCATCGGTAAGTTACAGAGATTTCGCGGCGAAACATTGCTTATGAGGCTAGAAAACTGAGATAGATAAAGAGCGCATTAAAAGAATGCAGATGCTTGTTCTACTAGGAGTAATTCCAATTAATTCACCTGTAATAGTTTTTTCATGACTTCCACACATAAACTAGATATGTTACTGGAATGTAGGATTCTTAATGTTATCACAAGAAATATTATGCACACTTATTTATTCCCAACAAACATATGAAACAAGTCTGCAAACCATGGTGACCAGCACGCTACCGAGTCACCTTGAACTATTTATACTAATTTGGCTGCTGATATGTAACCTTATTTGTGTTACATTATTAGTGTTATTCAGTTACTGCTGTGTGTGAACTGTGTGTTGAGTGTGGTGATGAGCACTGTGTGACTTGGTAGTTGAATTTTACCAGGTTTCTTACCTGGTGGGCTTCCCAACCTGGAAGATTATAAGCAAAGAAGCTGCTGCTATAATATACATATACTGCTAATGCACCAGTAATAATTTTAAGCAATAAATTGAGGCAATCAAAGACAGAATGTAGTACTGGTAAAGTGGTAAACGCATTATATGTAGTTACAAGAAATAACTAAGTATTAATGCTGCACAATTAATATATTCAAATTCAAATAGTGTCTTACTTAGCCAGGCTGTTTCAAAAGTATTAATATTATTGAGAGAAACAACTGAATTTGGGAGGGAATTTCACATAAAAATGCCTCTTACATTAAAAAAAAACCCATATTTCTCTATTATCCAGAGAAGGCCTGACATGTGTTGAACTAGCATGGTTGTAGTATGTCTTGTTCATGCTGGCTAGTGGCTACCTTAATGTTATGCTGCGTGGATTTATAGATTTTGTGATGGTTGTATATATGAATACCAGTGGTTGCCGCGTGCGATAAAATGAGCGATAAACGATAAACGATAATTATCGCTGAGGTCAAACCTTTTATCGTTTATCGTTTATCGCAAAGTTTTCTAAAATTATCGCTCATTCACTTACCGCTAGTCCCAAAAAATGAGGAACGATAAACGATAAATTCAAAGACGACTTTTGTAAAAATTAGAAAATGTGCACGGCGGCAATAGTCACAACAGCCCGCCTGACGTTTTCAGACCTGAAAAACCTAGCAAGGTGGCAGAGGTGAAGCCTGGGCAATTCCCCAGCATGCACAGGGAGAAGTGGATCTCGCTGTTCATCAAGTACAACACGGCCTTGCCCAGCTCTGCTGCCGTGGAGCGCATGTTCAGCACTGCTGGTGACGTCCTCAGGCCCAAGCGTGCAAGCATGACCAGCGACAGGTTTGAGAAGCTGGTCTTCACCAAGGGAAACATGCAGCTCCTGGATGCTGTCTTGAGGAGGGAGAGGAGGGAGGGAGAGTGTGACTCAGAGAGAGAGACTGATGTGGAATAGAACTTGTAGGCCATAGACTGGTTCTAGTGACAGTTTTTGTTTAGTTTAATTAATTTTCACTGTGGAAAAATAGTTTGTATGCTTTTTTTAATATTTCAACTAAATAAAGGCACTTATCATTTATCGCTTTTGTTATCGCAAGTTAAAAAAATTTTATCGCTATCGTTTTATCGTTTATCGCTTACCGCAGGTTGGGTTTTGAAATTTTTTATCGTTTATTGTTTATCGCATGTTGGGGAAAAAATTATCGTTTTATCGTTATCGCAAGTTGAAAAAAAAGTTATCGCGGCAACCATTGATGAATACTGTAGCTATAGCTAATTTTAAATGGAAAATTCCAACGGCAAAGAGTTTCAGGTCTTATCTTGTTCATGCTACTTGCTGAAAACAGTTATTTCTGATAATATAAGAAGAAAGGGTGTCATACAGCCCTTTTCTTTTTGAAAAGAAAAGGTCTTTTGGACCTTTTCACCTTCAAATGCCGTGACCCAAGAACTCTCTTGTACATCTTGCGGTTTTTCTTTCTTTTATTGCAGTTTCTTTAGCAAGCAATCTTAATTTATTACCATCCCAGTAGATTTTTGACATCATATAATGTATGCCTGTATGGGTTTTTTTAGTGCAATGAATTCTTTTAATTCAGGTACGTACGTGAGGTTTGGTTAGGTTCAATTCACCTATTTTTCTTTCAATTCACCATTTCATTTCTTTTTTCTTTTAATTCACCTTTTCATTAATTTTTTCTTTCAATTTTCAATTCACTTTTATACTTCATTTATTCACTTCTAGGTTAGGTTAGGTTATATTCACCTTTTTTTCTTCATTTATTCACATTTTATCCACATTTTCCCTGATCTTCATAGTCCTACCACTCGTGGGGTCAATATTGTCATGGTTATATTCCATAATATAACCATGACAATATTGACCCTACGAGTGGGAGGACTAGAGGCATCAAAACACTCTAATGAACTAAAACAACTATAAAATGGAAAAAAAAAAGAAGAAGAAAAAAGTAAACGACAATGAAGGAGATATTCGCCCTTTTTGCTTATCCTATTTAATTTGCTGCCAGACAATCAGTCTTAGTCATACAGGCTTAATCTTGACAGATGTATAGTGTGTTCGTTTCTGTTGGTTTGCCTGTGATGAAACGGTTTGGGATATTTGTATTTATGGATTATGGTTTGTATTTGCAGTATTTGTGTTTGTTCTTGTTCTATGTGTGCCTAGAAAATAATAGCTTGTGCAGTTGTTTGGAAGATGATTTAGCTTTTATTTAGGTTTCCAAAAGATGCATACTTCAGGTGGGTTTTTTTTTCTCTCTCTCTCTCTCTCTCTCTCTCTCTCTCTCTCTCTCTCTCTCTCTCTCTCTCTCTCTCTCTCTCTCTCTCTCTCTCTCTCTCTCTCTCTCTCTCTCCACACTTTACTGAGGTCATCCTCTCACATTGCCATTATCTGTTATCTGTTCCACTCGTTTTTGTTGTCCTTTCACTCTCAGGTGATCAAACCATCTCCTTCACTCGACAACCATTTCTCTCCCTCACAAAACATACCAACTCTACTCTGTAATTGGAGAATAAAGTAGTATATTCTCTCCATTAACTGCTTATTAATTAATAATAATGATCAGTATAATTGTGTAACATGTATGTTGCAGTGAAGTCACACATTGACTTGAAAGCTGCATATGGGTAAGTTTTCTTCATTCCTGCCCTTGAATATTTATTTTTCTCTTAGTAAATTTAAGGTAAAATCTCAGAAGCTCTACATTGAGGACTGCACATGTTTCTGCGTTCAAATATCAAATCCCTGTTCAATGTAAATAAATTTATATAGGTAAAGTATGGGGTAAGGAGGCGGGTGGGAACCATACATTTCTTCTCTGCCTGTACTACAGAATAAAGGAAGGGAAATTCTGATATGTTTTCTATGAAAACCGTACAGACAACTCATATGCCATGCATTGCAGCAATTAAATAACTATAAATCATGTGATATATGGAAGAAACAAGACGATAAAACAATTTTTCGCTGACAATTTGCGCGCGAGAAAACCAATGTTTTGGGTGTACTAGCCTGGCTCCGCCCACCGGTTAAGCTCCGCCCCCTTGCTTCACCGCGAAGTGAACAGCAGAAACGGTGTGAGGGCCCCTCCTTATATAATACCTCCATGGTCCTACCGTCTTGCAAGCTTTACCCTCGCGCCCCCCCCCCCCCTAAAGACACACCAAAGGGTTATTAATTTGACCTAAGGTAATAACCTCCTAGCTAGCATATGAAAGGTGAATCGTGTTCATCAATCTGTGTGTGATGAGAGCAGAGCTCAGGGCACTAAATACATTGAATGTATTTAAATACAAAATACCATATAAATTTTACGAATGTATTTAAATACTAAATACTAAATACATCAATTGTATTTAAATACATTTGTAAATACATTTTAAATACACACAAATTTTAACATGTCCGAAAAAAATGCTTAGATTTTCGGTTTCCTTAGAAATTTCCTTCTCAGGCCTAAATTTCCTAAAAATAAGTAAATTTCATTGAAAGTGGAAACACTGGTTCACTGTAACAGGATTGCCAGCTAAAAGCGCATTTTCGTGACGTTCACCGCCCTGGTTCAGTCCAGTCCGGACCGGGTCAGGGTGGACTGATGGTCGCGAAAATACATTGAGACTGGCCCCGTCCCATTCGTCGTTCCTATTGGCTGGGGGATCGAGTGGGCGGTACTGAACTGAACTGTGGAGGCGGCAGGCGTCCATCTTGTCAATATCCTTTTTGTCGTCCGCCTTTTAACCTGTGCTGAAGACTTTACAACTACCACGCCTGTGATACTTTAGTCTTATGGTCGGCCATCATGGTGTTTCATGTCTTATCAGCAACACGAGAAGCTCCTGGTCGCCTTCCCCGCTGACTGTAGTGCGCATGCGCCAGTTCTCCCCACACTGGTCCAAGGTGGTCCTGGTATGTGGGTCGGACCGGACTGGACTGGGCTGAACCGTTCTAGACTGCCTCGCAAAAACAGTGACCGCCCGGGACTAGCCCAGTCCAGACCGGGCCAGAGCGGTCGCGAAAATACGCTTTAATTGGGCGGGTTTATGGACAAATTCACTGATAAAAAAGCTTTTACATTTATGTATTATGAGTATTTAAATACAATGTATTTAAATACTCATAAAAGTATTTAAATACTGTATTTAAATACATGACAACCAATGTATTTATAAATGCATTTCTAAATACACAAATGTATTTAAGTACGTATTAAATACAAATGTATTTAAATACTGCCCAGAGGGGAGATGCTGAGAAGTGCCTTAAGCCGGCCACACACACACCGGCGCGGCCTGTCCGGCCGACGAAAAGGGGCGTGGCTTGAGGCGGCCTGTGTGTGTGTGGGGGTATTTTTCATCCGGCGGGGCCTGTTTCAGCGGCCGGATGAAAATCAGTCGGCGATTGAAAATTCCGTCCGGCGCGGCCTGCCGCCTGCGTGTGTGTGGGTGCCTTCCGGCGCGGCCCGCCCCTTGCTCGGCCAGATAATGACTAATTGTACCAGTAATAATTGTATTTATGATAATATAGGTATTATATATGACGTATTATATATAGTATGACGTATTATATATAAGTATTATATATGGCTGCACATGCAGCCATCACCAACAAGTCATTTTCGGACAGCGGATTCATGTTGTCACCACGGTGGTCCGACGTGTAGCCTACTGTATATTTTCATGAGGCGGCCGGTCAGGCCTTCCATGAGCTCCGCTAAATTTACCCTAGAGTTAAGTCAATTTTACCCTAAATTCTTAGGTTTTACCCTAAATAATCGGCTCGACTGTATATTCGATTATATATATATACTAGCCGCAAAGCCGCCCTCCGGGCGGACTTTTTGGCTAGCTCCTGCGGAGGGCTATTGGTGGGCCCAAGGCCCACCACCTGTGTTTGGTGGGCCAAAGGCCCACCAAACACAGACTCTCCAGATAGCCCCTTCTAGCTTTCCTGAAATCATGGATGTAGAAATGTATGTATTAACGCCAACCTATTCACATCACCCCCAACCCATTCACTCACCCATTACCCATCACCCCCCACACATTCACTCACCCATTACCCCCCCCCCCCCCCACCCATTCACTCACCCATTATCCATCACCACACACCCATTCTCTCACCCATTACCCATCACCCCCCATCTATTCCCTCACCCATCACCCATCACCCCCCACCCATTCACTCACCCATCACCCCACACCCATTACCCATCACCCCACCCATTCACTCACCCATTACCCATCACCCTACATCAAGGTTTCCTAAATTCTCGCAACCCACTTTTTTTTCACAATTATCGCTAATAGGCTGCTAAAAAAAGAAAACAAAAGTGATGGGATCATCTCATAAATGGGCTTAAAACCTTCCCCTGCTCGAGCCGGTTCCAAAACTATGCCATATGAGGGGATTCCGCCACAGGGGGCGGCACCTGGAGCGGACACACACACACACACACACACACACACACACACACACACACACACACTTTCGCTTATATTATTATTATATATATATATATATATATATATATATATATATATATATATATATATATATATAATGTATATAAAGAAAAAGGAAGTAGGTGAACATCCATATTTTTTATTGATAACAAAAACAAAATAGTAAAGTTAAGCCAGTTTAGTTTGTCTAGTTTTAATATCATTTCCATTAAATATATATTTCTAGTTTAATAAGAACACACTTTAACAAAATAAGTATTGAGAATAACTGACTAAGAATTATATTGACCCACAAATCTTTCAAACACATTAAAAGTAACAGGTACATATACATATTTGCATATTTACAGGTACATATACATATTTATATTTATACATCTATAATAATATAAGCGAAAGTGTGTGTGTCTGTCTGTCTGTCTGTCTGTGTGTCCGCGATAGGTGCCGCCCCCAGTGCCCCAATCCCATCATATGGCACAGTTTTGGAACCGGGTCGACCAGGGGCACATTTTAAGTCCACTTATGAGATGATCCGATCACTTTTTTTTTTCTTTTTTTCTAGCAGCCTATTAGCGAGAATTGTGAAGAAAAAAAAGTGGGTTGCGAGAATTGAGGAAACCTTGATGTAGGGTGATTGGTAATGGGTGAGTGAATGGGTGGGATGATGGGTAATGGGTGATGGGTGATGGGTGAGTGAATGGGTGGGGGGTGATGGGTTGGGGGTGATGGGTGATGGGTGAGGGAATAGGTGGGGGGTGATGGGTAATGGATGAGTGAATGGGTGTGTGGTGATTGGTAATGGGTGAGTGAATGGGTGTGTGGTGATGGGTAATGGGTGAGTGAATGGGTGGGGGGTGATGGGTAATGGGTGAGTGCCCAGCTAACACACTTACGTATTTTGTACGTAGTATAAAGGTAGCGGTTTTGTAACTTTTACGTAGCAAAAATACGTAGCTAACACGAATTTGTGTGGACGCCCAGGTGCGTCCTAACTATAGGACGCACCTATAGTTAGGACCTATATAACTCGTATTTTTTTTTTTTTTATACGTAACTGACAACCTTTCTACAACATTTTGGGAACCATTTGCACGTTTCAAAAACGTTTGTACTGCCTTTTTAACACGTTCCATCACCTTTTCACAACCTATTTGCTACATCCCACTACGTTTTTGCTACGTATACCTTCAGCGAGCACATTGCCACAACCTTCCTGGTACGTACCATATTAGCCTACCTTTCTGCAACAGTTCTTGCTATACAGCTCCTTTGAGTTGGAAGATGTATAGTTGTGTAAATAATTATACAGCAAGTCATTTGTGCAAAGCGTGCACCAGCCCACCAATAAAGACTCCTCACTAGTGCCCGCCCTGTTTATGAGGTGATCATTATGTCTTGCCACAGTAGGTTGGCTTTTACTTAATGATCCGCGTGTAAATGTGAAAATATATACTCCTTCAGATATATTTGAATCCTACAAAAATAAAAATCTAAGTAGTCCCAATATCCCATAATATCATGTATGTGACTTTTTTTTATTGATTATAGCTTAGAATATATTTTAAGTTTACCGTTTAAAAGTTTGAAATAATTACATTTGATTATATAATAAGCATAACAAATAATACAATTTGATTTACTAGAACTTGAATTGGATGAGAATTAAAGGAAAAGAGAAACATTTACGGGAGGAGTTCTGATAAGATTTTCTCATGCGCGCGATCTGATTGGCCAGGCTCTTGAAACCACCACCCACACCCACGACTGTATAATTTTACAGGAAAAGAGTAAAATCCGCTGCCGGGAGTGACTGCTCAGTTTTCTGTACACGCAAAAGAATAAAAAATAAGTGGGCGGAGCTTAAATAAATAAAATTTTACTTGCAAGGGCATGCACAAAATACGCCTAACATGACCACATCAACAAAACTTCACAAAGTATGTTGTTACCTCATTATAAGGCACGAAACCAACTTTAAATGAATTATAAAAATATGTACATAAGAATTTTATGAACAACCACTCGTATATGAACAATCTCCGAGGTCCACAAAAGAAATTAGGAAATTAAAATTCTGGCGGTATGTAGTATCTATATCCTTAACCAAAACGCCCGAATTATCATTTATTTTATTCATCAGGACCAATACAGGGCTCTGGCACGCAGGACTAGAACCCTCCTCGGGAGAGACAAGGAGAGGTATGTCAGGAGTCTCGCTGATGATATCGAGGGCCATTTGAACGCTAATGACCTCCGACCCGCCCACCGAGCAGTGGCGTAGCTACGGGGGGGGGCATGGGTGGGCACGTGCCCACCCACGAGAAGCCGGTGCCCCCCCAGGTGCCCACCCACTGGCCACGGTTGCCGTGTGGTGTGGGAACCGTGTTCCACTAGGTAGGACTGAGGGAGCATGCATGGAGTATTATGAATAATTTCTACTGATGACTTACCCTCGACCTCAAATACAATAAATATTTTCCTCTGCTTGAAAGAAAGGAACATGCCTCTGGGTCTGAGTTAAATGCATATACTTTCTATTGATCACTTTTAACACCAACGAACATAACTAAATTACACCAGTTACCCTTACAAATTTTCTATAATACCTTGTGTTGGTACGTGTTTCCCTCTTGTACGTGTCTTATAAGCGTTCTCTGGACCGACATAACAACACAAAGTCAGTGACCGATCATTCGTGGCCTTGTACGGCAGCGACCACTGCCGATGCTTTGTGGGATGAAGTTGAGAGAAACTCAGCAGCTCATGGTTTTGATACTTCAGAGTGTAGAATGTGTAGATCACCAAGGAAACGGAACTGTCTACACAATGGAGGCGTTTTGGTTAAGGAAAAAATTACTACATACCGCCAGAATTTAAATTTCCGAATTTCTTTTGTGGACCACGGAGATTTTTCATATACGAGTGGTTGTTCATAAAATTCTTATGTACATATTCTTATAATTAATTTAACGTTGGTTTGTGCCTTATAATGAAGTAATAACATATTTTGTGAAGTTTTGTTGATGTGGCCATATACGTCAAGGGATGAATATATATATCGGTTTTTACACATGTGTTTAAATATTTCTTGATCTATAGTTTTATTTAAATACTCCTAGTGGTCACCACCCACCAGGATTTTGTTGTTACTGATTCTATTGAAAAACAGTCAGGGAGCACACACTCTGATTTCAGTGTTAAGGATTTAACACGAATTAACTTCTTCTATCCTATTCTAGATCATATGTTAACATAAATGACAAGGCGCTTCAGTAATGAAGCATGTGAACTTATGAAAGCATTACAGGCACTGAATCCACAAAGTACTGAGTTCTTAACTTTTGAGAAAATGTCTGGACTTATTCATGCATTTCGTGCTAATGAGGAAGATCTTAACCATGAGCTGCACTCTGCAAAACGCATGTTAGAATGACGCTATAAGGATGTAAGTGACAATGAAAAGCCCAAATCACTGTTAGATTTAGTGAGAATTCTTGGTCCATATGAAGAGGCATTTCCTGAGTTCTACAGACTGGCCAAAATTTTTGTAGTATTACCTGTGTCATCAGCTTCAGCAGAGAGAAGCTTCTCTGCTCTGAAATTAATCAAAACTACACTGATAAATACAATGGGCAATGAGAGATTAGGTAATCTTGCTGCGTTGTCAATTGAAAGCAGGCGAGTTAAAAGCCTTGATTTAGAAGTATTTGTTGATAAGTTTGCTGATAACCACAAGAACAGAAGAATTTTGCTTAAGTGAGATATTCTCACTTTCGCAGTGGGGAAAAAAAAAATTCTTTGCCTGCTGCTTTAAAACTTCTGCCTTTTTCTTTATTTTCAGTATCAATTATGTTATTTCCATTTTGTATAAGTAGTAATATATGTATTAAATGTTTGGTCATGACTGCTTTATTTCGTTCTCCATCAGCAACTGGATGATACCCTACAGTACTCAACACACAGTCCTAGAATAAAATCTAATAACCTTCCATAGTCCATACGACATCAGATATACTCTTAATATTGGTCAGAATGCAAAATATGCAAGGGGGGTGGGGGTCTTGGCATTGTAAGTGAAAGTAAGTCCCCAGTCCCCACCAAACTCCCCAGCTGTATGGGCTTGTTCGGCTCATCTAGTGCCCCCCCAGGTGCCCCCCCAATGATAAATACCTAGCTATGCCACTGCTACCGAGCCCTGAAAAAGCTCCGTTCCAAGTCTCCATCTCGGGCGAGTGCTATTCCGAGCAGCAGATGGGTGCCTCGTGCCGGACATGGATGAGCAGACGGCTCGTTGGGCTGCGTACTTTGGGCAGTTGCACGGTGAAAGGACCAGCTTCTTGGGCCCTCCACTTGGGCAGCTTCATATCACTGATTTCAGGCAGTGGGTGCCGATCCTCCCATTGACGAAACTGCACCCTCTCTTGGCGAAATCAGAGAGGCTGTAGCAAAGTTGAGGGGTGGAAAGGCAGCTGGTGTTTGTAATATCAGTGCGGAGCTCCTCAAAGCTAGGGGTGAGACCATGATCCACGGATTGCATGCTGTCCTGACTGCCGTGTGGCAATCAGGTATGCCATTCCTCCTGACTGGAAAAGGGGGTCTGGTCGCCCTTATCTGGAAAGGGAAAGGGGACCGTCAGGACTGCAACAATTACCGCGGTATTACTGTAATGAACATAAATACATCATAAGCCGTAAAACCATTGGGTTAACCTTATGGCGGAATCGGTAACGCGCTGGTCTGCGAGTGCAGACCATTCTGATGTGTCCTCAATTTTGAGGTTCGAGTCCTCGCGAGGCAGGGAAAAAGATTTCGATTTATTTCCGAATTGTGAATTACCAGTCTGAGTCCAATGTGTTGCGGAGAAGGTACATATGTCATGTTTCCCATCGCACACGTGAAGGCTGATGTAAAGAGGCCACTGGTAAGGTGAGCAGTTCGCATCAGTGTAACAAAGTACCCCATGTGTGTCGAGAAAGAGACTGATGTTGTGTTCCCTCCCGCACACAAGAGAAAGAGTAAAGAGAAGAGAGAAGATAAGAAGAAGGAAGAGTAAGAAAAAAGAAGACCCCCTCCCCCCACCACATTACACTGCTCAGCTTGCCAGGCAAGGTGCTTGCTCATTTAATCTATTGCTGACGCGGATCCGCAGTCATCTGCTAAAGATCAGAGACCTCAGCAGTCTGGGTTCACGCCTGGTAAGTCAACAACGGACCGTATCCTAGCGCCTCGTGTCCTGGTGGAACGCCGACGTGAGTTTCGACAGGGGATGCTTGCAACCTATGTTGATCTCAAGAAGGCGCTTGACTCAGTGTACCGTGAGTCACTCTGGGATCTTCTGCGACTTCGCGGGATTCCTGCAAGAACTATTGGTTTGATGACTGGCCTGTACTCTGCGACTGACAGTGCTGTAAAGTGTGGGAAGGTCTATCCAGCTTATTTCCTGTGAATACAGGAGTGAGGCAAGGGTGGGACTGAAATGGAGGGACTGCAAGTTTAACACAACAGTAGGATACACAAATTTGACCTACCTCAGGTATGAGTTGTAGTTGATGTTCACGGATTTTGGTCGGACCATGGAGGCTATATAGGAGGATGCAGCATGCCGCGCATTCCCTGTGTTATCGGGTGAAGCCATACCGTACCTGTCAACAAAGCTTCAGACTGTGTCACGCCTGGACCTTGTCTGGGACCGCTACATTGCTGATTCACTGAAAGGCAGTGCAAGATCAAAGCGTGGAAAAGGAGTGCGTAGACGCGTGGTCGGAGCAGCAGTTATACCTGGAAACTGGCAGAACTTCCTCCGAGTGGAAACCAACAAGACCGAGCTGTTCAAGTTCCTATCAGAAGTTATCTTCAAGTGGTTTGACCAGGATGACAAGCAGCTGGTTATCACTGATGGAGATGCAGTCCTGAGCAAGCCACCGCTGCAAGACCTGGCCTTGCTCGCCCCATGCAACCACGAAGAAGCTGACACTCGAATGTTGTTGCATGCATCCCATGCAGCCAACCATGGTCACCACAAGAAACTGCTCAAGACAGTTGACACCGATGTCGTGGTGTTGGCTGTATCAGTGGCCCAGGGACTGCAACCAGAAGATGAACTGTGGCTAGCATTTGGCACTGGGAAGAGTTTTCGGCACCTGGCAGCCCACGAAATAGCAGCTGGCCTAGGACCAGAGAAGGCACAGGCACTCCCTATGTTTCACACTCTGACTGGGTGTGACACTGTATCTAGCTTTGCTGGACATGGTAAGAAGACTGCCTGGACAATCTGGACCGTTCTGGCAGCACTTACAGACCCACTGCTGAAGCTATCCTTTGCACCAAGTGGCACACCAGACGATGTCATGCACACCATCGAGAGGTTCGTCATATTGCTCTATGACAGAACCAGCACGTGCAAGGACATTGACAAGGCCCGGAAGAAACTCTTCGCGAAGAAGAACAACGTGCAGCTGATACCGCCAACCAAGGCAGCTCTGGAGGAGCATGTGAAGAGGGCGGCCTACCAAGGAGGCCATGTGTGGGGTCAAACACTGCTACCAACGTCAGAGCTGCCTCCTCCATTCAGCTGGGGCTGGGTCAAGAATGACGAGGGGGTGTACGAGCCACACTGGACGAAGCTACCCGAAACAGCCCACACCTGCTATGAACTAGTATCGTGCAAGTGCAAGAAGAGCTGTCTAAAGCTTTGCAAGTGCAAAAAGGCCGCACTTGAATGCACAGCTTTGTGTGTGTGTGAGGGAGAGTGCTCACACAATTAAGTGGCGGCCATTTTGATTGAGTGGCGCCATTTTGATTAAGAGTGATGTCCAATTTGATTATGTTTTTCTGGATTCAGCTTTTAATAAATGTTCAGACCAATGTTAGTGTTACCCTTTGAACGACTGGTACACTATAAGGGAGATTGTAAAATTATAGTAACCGCTAGCGGCCATTTTGAAAAATGGCTGCCATAGCCATCAGGGAGTGAATTTGAGATGGCCCAATATCCAAATCTGTTCATAATAGGATAGTCTACTAGTGTGCCAAATGTGGTGCTTTCCTCACAAAGTGCACAATTGTTATGCTAAGTTGCCCCACTATATTGCTCACTAGTAACAATTGTTAACGTAGAGAGCAACAACTCTTTATAAGTGTGACCAGCCACGATTCACATGTTTGAAGTCCACAGCGAGTGTCTCTCAGGGCGTATTTGTAGGGAATACTGCTTGACCACTTTTCGCTAATCTTGGCACACTATAATTGAAGTTTTTTTTTTTAAGTCTAAATTTTGTGAAGATTACTTGGTTCAATAATCTGGGGGATTTTCACTGAGTAACTTTATTTAACTACTATTATGATAATGGAGGGTTAATCATTATACATAGTCACTTCACGGTTAGACTTACAAAGTTTCATACTTTATCTTGATTATGATCTGTTCTCCTCACTTCTCAACCTAGAATTCGCACTGAGAAACACTTCCTAGACTTTTGAATGTACACAAGATCACTACTAGGTTACCAGATCGGAACTTTCCTTTAGCAATGTCTGATTTAAATATTCATGAGTTTGTGCTGACACCTTCTGTGGAACTGTTGGAAGTTTCTGATCCACTCAAGGATGAACCAAAATATATAGCAACACACTTCCAAATTCCCTTTCATACAGACATCACTAAAGATCACTTGAAACAAACTATCATTGATCACCTAAGGACAGACTATTTGCCTCGTCAGGCTGAAAGTATCACGAATTCTTCTCTTAGGCAGGAATCTGACAAATTCAAACTAGAGTCTCAGAAGTTAGAAACAGAAAGAGAGAATAGAAGGTCTGAATTAGAAAAAGAGAACAAAAGGTTGGCACTAGAGACTAGAAAGTTAGAATTTGAGGAAAAAAGGTTAGAACAAGAAAGAATAGAAAGAGAACTAGAAAGAGAAAGAGAGGACAGACGATTAGAAAGAGAAAGAGAGGACAGACGGTTAGAAAGAGAAAGAGAGGACAGACGGTTAGAAAGAGAAAGATAGAACAGACGATTTGAAAGAGAAAGAGAGGACAAACTATTAGAACTAGAAAGACAAAGGGAACATGACTTGCACCAGGGTACTTCTTCTAATGACAAGGATTCAACTGAATCTATCAAATTAGCAAAAATGTCTTCATTAGTCCCTGCCTTCTGTGAATCCTGAGTCCTGATTTATGATCCTGAGTCATATTTTAGTGTTTGAAAGGACAGCTTCATACCTTAAATGGCCCAAGAAACATTGGACTTGGCTCTTACAGACTAAATTGACAGGAAAAGTAGCACTAGTCTATAATAACCTGGTAGACATTAGTGACTATGACACAGTATAAGATAACATTTTGGCATCTTATTCCATTACCACAGAAGGTTACAGGCAAGCATTCCGGAACATCACTAAGCCAAGTAATGCCACTTATTCTGAGTTTGCCTCAGATAAAATCAGAGCTTTACAAAGATGGCTCAAATCTGCTTCAGTTGAAAACTTTGATGATTTCCAAAACTTGATAGCATTAGAAGAATTTATGGGGAAAGTTCCACACCCAGTTATGTTATATTTACAAGATAAACAAGAGAAAAATCTCTTAAAAGCTGCTCAGTTGGCAGATAATTATTCCTTAGTCCATCGTGCCTTTACAGGGGAAAAGAAAGCCTTCACAGGAGAGAAGAACATTTTGCAAACCAATGTAGGCTACAGTCTTCTGCACGTCCCAATTTTGCATATCAGGATAGAGCTTTTGGACAGAATAAACCTTTTTTTTGTCACTTTTGCAAGAAAGAGGGCCATACTATCAAGTATTGTAGGGATCCTAGATGTAAATTATCAGTTCATTACAAGGGTCCTGAATTTACAAAACCTGTTGCATCAATGAATTCTCTAAACAACTTTGCTCAATATGAACCCTCAATAGATCCTTTCAAGCATTTTCGATCAGAAGGAACTGTTTCACTTGGGAAAGATTCACTATAACATCCTGTGCACATACTGACAGAGTGGAGACACAGCTTCAGCTCAAACTGTGTAAGTCCAAAAAGCTTTGCCTGGCGTTCACCAGAAGTACACTGGTGAGAAAGTTATCCTGCAATCAATATCTGGTACTTTAGAAATAAAACTAGCTGAAATACAACTAAACTGTACACTTCTCCAAGACACAGTGGTAGTGGGAGTAACTGAATCAGAATTACCTATTCCCAAGACAACACTCCTTCTGGGAAATGACTTGGCCGGTGAGTTGGTGGTACCTAGATTAAAAATTAAGGATACACCCTTGCCTGATTCTGCTTATAATACAAATTATTATTTTCCTGAACTGTTTCCCTCTTGTGCTTTTACCAGATCCCAAGCTAAAACAAATGTTAATAACACTCCCCTTGATTTTTCTCTACATCAAACTGTTTTTTACCTAACATCTCAAGTTATGAGTAAAGAAAAACTAATTGAGGCTCAAAAGAATGACCCCACCTTGTTAAATCTTCACACTAAAACCACACTTAAAGAAGAGATTTTTGATTCTCCTTCTTTCTATTACCAGGATGATTTACTCATACGATTATATAGACTTCCCACAGTATCTGTACAAGACACCTGGAGCGAACACCATCAAATTGTACTTCCTATATCCATCAGGAAATCCGTTATGGAGATTGCTCATGAAGGTTTTGGTGGACACCTCGGCATTCGGAAAACTCATGGTAAAATTCTTAATGAATTCTTTTGGCCAGGCATAAAGAAAGATATCACAACATTTGTAAATTCATTTCACACATGTCAAGTAATGGGAAAGCCAAATATAAAGATTCCTCCATATCCATATCCATTACAACCAATTCCAGTTCCTTCAGAACCCTATCAAAAGATAATTGTAGACTGTGTAGGACCCTTGCCTAAGACTAAGAAAGGAAATCAATATATACTAACAGTAATGTGCCCCACTACCAGATATCCAGAAGCTTTCCCTCTTAAAAATATTTCTTCAAAAAATATTGCTAACCATCTCACACGCATGTTTACCAGCTATGGTATTCCTCAAGGGGTGCAAAGTGACCGAGGCACCAACTTACCAGCAATCTCTTCTCCAGTGTGCTTGCAGAATTGGGTATCAAACAAACTCTGTCCACTGCTTATCATCCCGAGTCACAAGGAGCCTTGGAGCGATGGCACCAAGCATTCAAGTCCATGCTCCGTAAATATTGCTGTGAAAGTCAGGAATGTTGGGATGAAGGCTTGCCATTCATGCTTTTTGCCATACGAGAAGCCCCTCAGGACTCTAGGTTTTCCACCTTGTGAAATGTTATATGGCAGGAAAGTTAGAGGACCATTAAGAGTTGTAAAAGAAAAATGGTTAAGCCCTCAGTCTGACCAATCTATTTCTGTTGCTGAGTACTTAAATAATCTTAAAGCCACCCTGAGTACAGTACGTGAAATTGCCAGAGTTAATTTTCCCAAGGCGCAAACTAACATGAAAACTCAGTATGACAAACATGCTCAGAGCAGATAATTCAACCCTGGTGACACAGTTCTTGCTTTCATTCCCATTCTTGGCTCTCCATTATCAGCTAAATACCATGGACCCTATGTTGTAAAGAAAAAACTCAACAAAGTAAATTACATCATGACCACTTCTGACCGAAGGAAGTCCAATCAATACATGCATGTAAATTTACTAAAACCGTATTTAACAAGGGACTGTGCAGATTACTCGCCGAGTAAGAGACTGTCTTGTAATGTGGTTAATTCAAATGTTTTAACTAAATTTGAGAATGTTGATGACATCTGTGAATCTTCTCCTATTATCACTCCCTGGACTGGGAAGAAGAACTCTGAAATTATTCCCATGTTACATCAGTTCCTCGAACATCTAACTTCCACTCAAATTCTAGATGTAATCAACATCATTCTCAAATATAGAGATGTATTTTCTGATTCTCCTGGTGTATGTAATGTACTTGAACATGATGTTGAATTGTTGACAAACACTCTACCCATCCGTCAGGCTCCTTACCGTCTAAACCCAGCTAAGAAGCTCCAGATGAGGGAAGAAGTGGACTACCTCCTCAAGAACGGTCTAGCTGTACCAAGCAACTCACCATGGGCTTCTCCTTGTTTGTTGGTGCCTAAGGAGGGTGGTAAACTTCGCCTGTGTACTGATTATCGTAAAGTAAACCTTGTGACGATTCCTGACTCTTACCCATTACCCCGAATAGATGATCTTATAGATTCAGTGGGGAAAGCGGAATTTGTCACAAAAATAGACCTTTTGAAAGGTTATTATCAAATTAAACTAACAAAGAGAGCTCAGTTAATCTCAGCCTTTGTCACTCCTTTTGGGTTATATCACTACCTAGTCAAGCCTTTTGGGATGCGTAACAGTCCATCCACTTTTCAAAGGGTCATGAAATTCACCCTCTAAGATTAAGACGGAGTGTATATTTACTTGGATGACATTTTGCTAATATCACATACCGGGCCCCAGCATTTGAAGAGACTGATATCGGTGTTGGAGAGGTTGAAGGACGCCCACCTGACTATCAACCTGGCTAAGACTACCTTCTGCAGCGCTACGGTCACCTACTTAGGACATGTTGTGGGGCAAGAACAAGTTAAGCCGAAGTCAGCCAACATTGACGCCATCCTCAACTTTCCAGTCCCTACCACCAGGAAGGAGCTGATGCGGTATCTGGGCTTGCCGGGATTCTACAAACGATACTGCCCCAACTTCACTGCAGTCTCTACTCCTCTTACTTGCCTCACCAGCAAGAAGGTGCCGTTTGAATGGACCTCGACCTGCCAAGACTCTTTCCAACAACTAAAAATGTTCCTGGCAAGTGACCCTGTTCTACAGTCTCCAGACTTCACCCGTCGCTTCACACTCCACACCGATGCCAATGAATACGCTACGGGAGCCGTTCTCTCACAAACCGATGACCAAGATGTTCTTCATCCAGTAGCCTATCACTCCATTAAGTTCAATAAACACCAAGTTGCATACAGCACCGTTGAGAAGGAGCTGTTAGGAATCATCTCATCCCTCCAAAAGTTTGACTGTTACGTTTATTGGGTTCTCATCCCTTGACCATCTACACAGACCACAATCCTCTCACCTTCCTCGACAAGAACAAATTCTCCAATCTTCCGCAACTGTAAATTCAATTTTGATGAGAGTAGGCTCAAAAAATCGCAAATAAATCGTAGGTGGTAAGCGGCTTGGTCTCATTTCGATTGAATCGTTTTGAAGGGGGGTTTTGGGCTAAAAACACTTTAAGGGTATTAGATTACAGGAACAACTCTGCGGTAACGTCTTGCCGCATTCCACAAACTCAGTAGACTCATGGACGTTTGTGTGCGTGTGTGAGTGTGTGTGTGTTGGAATCACACGAAACACAAAGGGTTGGAATCACACGGAACGTGGTCTACCCCGAGACACTTTGACCAGTGACCAACGACAGCAACAACACGATTGGAGTTTGCAATCACATGTTGTCTAATATATACTACTACTACAAACATCAATACAGGGGTCCGAAGGGCCCACAAGCACTTGTGTCTATTCTATAGCATTTGTATCGCAAATTATTAGTTTTTGAAAAACCTTATACTCTCTGGTTAGTAGGAATTATGTCAAATAAATTGGTTAGTTAACGTTGTTGGGAGTCCAGGTTAGGTTTAATTTCCTTTGGATTATTAGTTTTAAATTGATAGTGCTTTATGGAATCATCCACATTATCTTTAATACTCTCATACTTATCTTTTTTAATGAAATATGCTAATATATCTTTACATAGTGTTTCTTGCAAGTGGCTCCTACTCTTCATATACCCCCAAAAATATTACCTTAATCCCCATTATCCAAAAAACTTTGCTAAATTTCCAGTTTAACACCGAATTAACTTTGGTGGACGAAACTATTTTTTTTCTAATGAGTTTTGATGTGTTTTGAATCAATCTTCTAACCGTTTCTGTCGCAAATAACTTTTTTTTAAGTCGTTTGCCACAAAAAATGATTGAAAAACAAAATTCAACATAACCGAACCTAACCTAACCTTTACCTAACAGAACATAACCTTTACCTAGCAGAACATAACCTTTACCTAACATAAGCTATACTTAACCTAACCTATCCTTTACCCACTCCAACCAAAAAAGTGATTTCCACAGAAACGGTTAGCAGATTCATTCAAAACACATCAAAACTCACCAGAAAAAAATTGTTTCGTCCACCAAAATGAATTCGGTGTCAAACTGAAATAATACTATAACTGTTTCTTTACTTTTGATTACATGAAGTTTTATTTTGTCCTTCCTTAAGCAGTAATTTTTGCTGGCCAGAAAGATATGTGTGACTGACCTCCATGCAGTGTGGTGAGGTAATGATCGGTCCTCATCTCTTAAGGCTGAGAAGCCGAGATGTGTGGGAAAGCTTGTGATATTGTGTCTATATGTAGTGTCATGGCAACTTCTTTGAATGGGTATGTCAGTCTGGTATATAATCAAAGTATTTTTTCGTACACCAAATTTTTGTGATTCTTTTAATTTCCAGCCTGTAAACCTGTATTCATTATTGAAAATAAATGTGTTTAAGTACCTAGAATGTTATAACTCTCTCCCGGATACTTTTATGCTTGTCAATGATTTACAATATGCAATGATGCAGATAGTTAAATTATGAATGGGCTCACAGAAGTCATGAGTGGGGTCACAGTTCCTTGTACAACGTAAATAATAGGGACATGTGCATGCCTACAGTCGCACACACACCATATCAGACAGGACAGTAAGAATAATGACACTCATGATCACCACATATATCAAGAGAGGTGAACTTGTGGCATTAAAATAACTTTTTCGATGATGCAGGATGTTGTTTATCATATATAATTTATCTGAAGAGACTGGACAGGATGTATATTGACACTCATCGTCACCACACATAACACATAAGGAAAATATGTAGGCAAGAGAAACACAGACCCCATCCTGGCTATATTTTCAGTGTTTCTGACTAATGGCTACACTTTCGGCGCCGTGGTATTGTTGTTTATCATAACCTTCATAATATGCCGTCAGTATTCACCTCAGAGTAATAACACATGCTGAAATGTGTGTTATTGTTCAAGCTCGCTTCGCTCGCTTGGACACCTATTTCAGACGAAATCAGGTGTCATATAGGCTTGTAAAATGTTTCCACGAATTCTTCTTCTTCTTCTTGTGACTTTTGTAGGCAAGGAGGATACAGGCGTAAAGGAAGAAATTTGGCACAAAAGGTTATATTTCGTCTCTTAACTCATTTATGCAGGAACTATTCACTATATGAGAAACAAATAAGAGTTAACGTATGTCTAATGTATTTTTATTTACAGATTATACGCGTAAAACTGCTTATTTTAGGCTGTGCACTGTACAGGCCATAAAAGTGTTGCCAAGTCAAAAGTTACAGTTTGACGAAATTGTTTTGGCTTCGAAAGTGAAAGAAAAAGGCATAAATGTGGAAAAAAGAAACCATTGATTTCATGTTAAATATTTATATGTGCGTGTGCGTGTGTGTGACGGGAAATATAAGTAAAAAAGGGGAGTTTTAATTTCCAAATAAGGATATTCTATGAGGGTGATCTGGCAACTGTGTGAGTGGCAGGCCATGGCGGCAGCGCCCAGGCAGTGCTGCCAAATGCAGGGAAATTTCCCTGTTTAAGGGAAATTCAGGTCACTACAGGGAAACAGGGAAGAAAATTGAAAATATATCAAAATATAGGGAAATTCGAAAGATACGGAGAATATATAAACTTTTTGTGTATATATCTCTAAATTAAGAGAGAGAGAGAGAGAGAGAGAGAGAGAGAGAGAGAGAGAGAGAGAGAGAGAGAGAGAGAGAGAGAGAGAGAGAGAGAGAGAGAGAGAGAGAGAGAGAGAGTAACCAAAAAACTTTTTTCTACTTAAATATATTGTTACGAACGCGCTCCTAGAGAACTCAAGATCAAGATCATGATCAAGTTTGGCTGGTCTCCCTGCCCGGCCTCTGTCCTCGTGTCCCCTCGTGTCTCGCCGGCCCAGCCAGCCTTGATCAAGATCAAGATCAAGGCTGGCTGGGCCGGCGAGACACGGGAGGACACGAGGACAAAGGCCGGGCAGGGAGACGCCGGGAGGGTCGGGCGAGGATTAGCGCTTGGAAAGGATCTCCGGCAGGTGCCGCCCGGAGGAGACGCCGCTCGCCAGGGAACAGGGAAGGGCTGGGGTGGTTTCACAGGCGAGCCAAGGGTAGAGGTAGCGTCCACTGTGGCTAACGGCGCCTTGGTGAAAGGTAGCAGCCGGCTGTGTTCGGTGGGCGTGCGTCGGGCGGGGTCGTGAGGGTTAACCAGTGCCGCCTCTTCCCGCCACCCGGTGGCTTAGTGTGTTGACTGTGGTGACTCTGGTATTGTATTAGACGCATAACAGTGACTGCAGTGATAGTGGAGGAACATTTGTGGCTGCGACGGTCGACAAGTGACTGGGCCTATTCGGGTGGGCGTGAGGCTGTCTCTGTGTAGTACAATATAGTCTGGAAAAGAATGTGATTGTGTTATTCCGCCTGTGCCTGTGTGTGTGTGTGCCGTGGTGGTGATGTCCAGTGTGGGGAGCCCGTGCTCAAGGCCTAAGGGTACTCCTTAGGCGAATTTTGGTGAGAGATTGTCTTCGGTCCCGGCTAAACACATAACCGGACTCAGCCCCTCATTCCCACGCGTCTGAGGCCAGCCCAGTGTGGGAGGCAGGTTAGTTGGGCGGCTGTGGGAGCGGTTATGTAACAGTGGTGTTAGAAGTGTGGATGTTGTTGTGTGCTCTGGTCGGCGCCGAAGGGTGAGGGCCAGTGAGGTACGGGCACGGGCCTAGAGGTACGGCAGGCGCGCCAAGGGATACGGCACACCATGGAGCCCGGAGGTGTTGAACAGCCAACTCTGGCTGACATCTTGGGGGTATTACGAGCACAGGCTGAAATGACACGGGCTCAAGGAGAAGCCATTGCCAAACAAACAGAAGCTGTTGACAGGTTTGACACGTGGGTGTGTGAAAGGTTCGACGCCCAGGCAAGGCTGATAAATGAGGGTCTGGAACGAGCATTGGGAGAGTGTGAGCGGGTAGAAAAGGACATTAAGACTTACACTGATAACCAGCGTGAGCGGGTGAAAAGTTAAGTGAAAAGTGAGGTGCTAAGTGAAGTACCCACTAAAGCGGCTATTACACGGGCACTATTCTGCTCAGTGAGCAGATTTCACTGAGCAGTTTTGAGGATTTTGCTCAACCAAAGCCTGTTTGATTGAGCAAAGAGGGAACTACTTTGAAGCTATTTTTGCTCGTCATTTCAGTGAGCAAAAACGTTTTCTGTTATAAAGGGCCGAAATTAGTGGATGACTATATTATTTATTGCAAGATCTTTTTCTTCTAAAACTCTCAAAAAAACATCAACATGCCTGCTGACTGGACAGACGAGATGGAAAGCTTACTGATTGACTTAGTTCAGGCACATCCTACAATATGGAGCATATATAGCCCTTTATTTGTTAAAAAAAACATTAAAAAAGAAAACATACACCCTCAATACCTAAGAAGCCTGACCTTCCAAGTCATTTATTTACGGTGATACACAGGCGACAGGTGTTGCGAGGCCGTACAGGTGTGTATTGACAGGGTTGGTGTGTTTTATGGTAAAGCGAGAGAGGGTAAGAGTGCAGTGTTTAGCACCCGAGTGTGTGTGTCGACCTAAAGAGCGAACGCGTAGTTCTCGTCCACTATAAACGGCGTCAGCCCCCGTACCGCCACGGCCACGGATACGGCGCGGGCCACATGGTCCATAGAAGCTACTCTCGGGGATTACAGGAAGTTTAAATGAATCAAAAACCTTTGGCCTAATCAAAAAATCTTTCTTAATTAGGTATATTGAATTGAAAGTAGTTAGTTTCGGACACTGATTTTGAGTATTTTCGTACATACCTGGTGTCATTTCGTAACTCTAGTAGTCAAGTTCAACTCTGCGCTGGGGTGTACGAAACGACTATGGTTTCATATAGACTACGAAAAAACTTTTGGTAATAATGGACGAGAGTTTCGCGGTCGTTTTTAGAGACACCAACTATTTTTTTCTTGGCTACAATAAAGGGGCTTGGTTCTAATGGAGATAGTTTTATTTTGCGCAAACCCCCCCCCCCCAAAAAAAAAAAAAATATAAATAATAATGAAACCTAACCTAACCTATAGGTTTATTGTAACCTAACCTAACCTTAAAGGTTTTAATGAAACCTAACCTAACCTTATAGGTTTTAATGAAACCTAACCTAACCTTAAAGGTTTTAATGAAACTTGACCTAACCTTAAAGGTTTTAATGAAACTTAACCTAACCTTAAAGGTTTTAATGAAACCTAACCTAACCTTTAAGGTTTTAATGAAACCTAACCAAACCTAACCTAACCTTTAAGGTTTTAATGAAACCTAACCTAACCTTAAAGGTTTTAATGAAACCTAATCTAACCTTATAGGTTTTAATTAAACCTAACCTAACCTTAAAGGTTTTAATGAAACCTAACCTAACCTTATAGGTTTAATTAAACCTAACCTAACCCTTTAAAAGGGTTTTTAATTAAACCTAACCTAACCTTAAAGGTTTTAATTAAACCTAACCTAACCTTAAAGGTTTTAATTAAACCTAACCTAACCTTAAAGGTTTTAACTAAACCTAACCTAACTTTAACCACAAAGTATACTTTTTTTTTTTTTTTTTTTTTGCGCAAAATAAAGCTATCTCCATTACAACAAACACCGCTTATTAGGAAGCGCTATGATAATTTGTATCATAACCGCACTCAGGTCTGTATGCATTTTGCTCATCAAAACACAGATCACCGTGTAATAGTTTCGTTGAGCAGCTCAGTGAAATCTGCTCAGTGAAATCTGCTCAGTGAGCAGAAAAGTGCCCGTGTAATAGCGCCTTAAGGGAGAGGTAAAAGAGTTATGGCAAATGATGAGTGAGCAGAAAAACCTGGCTGTGGGTAATATGTCTGAGCGTGTGGCTAGCGCTGGGGCCGCGGCTTGTGACCCGGTCGTGGGTGTGATTGTGAAGGACGAGTCTGGGGGGGAGAGTGCGGCCGCGTCTTGTGAGTGTGAGGTGGTGACCGGGGTGCGTGTTGTGGAGTCTAAAGCGGCTATTACACGGGCACTATTCTGCTCAGTGAGCAGATTTCACTGAGCAGTTTTGAGGATTTTGCTCGATGAAAGCCTGTTTGGTTGAGCAAACAGGGAACTACTTCGAAGCTATTTTTGCTCGTCATTTGAGTGAGCAAAAACGTTTTCTGTTATAAAGGACCGAAATTAGTGGATGACTATATTATTTATTGCAAGATCATTTTCTTCTAAAACTCTCAAAAAGACATCAACATGCCTGCTGACTGGACAGACGAGATGGAAAGCTTGCTGATTGACTTAGTTCGGGGCACATCCTACAATATGGAACATATATAGCCCTTTATTTGTTAAAAAACCCATTAAAAAAGGGAAAACATACACCCTCAATACCTAAGAAGTGAGACCTAAGTCATTTATTTAGGGTTTGATACACAGGCGACAGGTGTGTTGCGAGGCCGTACAGGTGTGTAGTGACAGGTGTGGTGTATATGGTAAAGCGAGAGAGGCTAAGAGTGCAGTGTTAGCACCCGAGTGTGTGTGTCTGACCTAAAGAGCGAACGCGTAGTTCTCGTCCACTATAACGGCGTCAGCCCCGTACCACCACGGCCACGGGTACGGCGCGGGCCACAGTGGTCCATAGAAGCTACTCACGGGGATTACAGGAAGTTTAAATGAATCAAAAGCCTTTGGCCTAATCAAAAAACCTTTCTTAATTAGGTATATTGAATTGAAAGTAGTTAGTTTCGGACACTGATTTTGAGTATTTTCGTACATACCTGGGCCCATACTTATAAAGATTTAGGATTCGTCCTAGGATTCGTCCTAACCCTGCGTCCTAAGGTTCGAGGAAAGTCTAAGACGCGTCCTAGGACGGCGGCTTAGGACGAAGCGCTGAGCGCTACATTTAGCAGGAGTCCAATTTGGATTTCATGAAATATCACTACTAAGAGTCATCAGAAAGGTATAAAAATATCAAAAAACACAAGATTAATATTTCTATGATAATTGCTGAAGACTACAACGAATGAATTCATCTATAAGAATAATTGTACCAGATATGCAACGTTCCGTTCAAAAGACACAAACATTGACATTGTCTTCGCTCTATCGACGAGAAAAATAATATTTTTCAGGACAAGATTTTCATCCTTGGCCAGCTCTTTCAAGCAAGGAAAAATGTCCTATGTCCTGCGAGGGGAATTTTCCATGCCGAGATGATCGGCGAAGAGATACGTCAAGGACTGCCGGTTATAATGGAAACGAGGACTTCGCGGTCGTTTTCAAAGACACCGACTATTTTTCCTGGCCTACAATAGGTTCTTTTTCTAATGGAGATAGGGTTATAATGGACGAGAGTTTCGCGGTCGTTTTCAGAGACACCGACTATTTTTTCTTGGCCTACAATAGGTGCTTGGGAAATACTTTGGAGCTCCTCCTTCCGGCTTTGACTGAAATGAACTACCGCACTGTATTGTATGCTTATTGTACTTCACATCTGTAAAGGTTCCAGCGTGCGCTCAGCCTTGGTTAACCACACGGCCGCTATGAAAATATGAGGTGCCTCAAAAAATTCTAAGTCCAGTTAGGTTAGGTTAGGTTTAGGAATACTTTGTGGTTAAGGTTAGGTTAGGTATATTTTTGTGGTTAAGGTTAGGTTAGGTTAGGTATACTTTGTGGTTAAGGTTGGGTTTTAGGTTAGGTATACTTTGTGGTTAAGGTTAGGTTAGGTATACTTGTGGTTAAGGTTAAGTTAGGTTCGGTTAGGTATACTTTGGTTAAAGGGGTTAGGTTAGGTTAGGTATACTTTGTGGTTAAGGTTAGGTTAGGTTAGGTATACTTTGTGGTTAAGGTTAGGTTAGGTTAGGTATACTTTGTGGTTAAGGTTAGGTTAGGTTAGATTTTTACTATAGTGACTTTGATGATTTTTTTTGGTAGCCATAAATCCCTTATATTTGCTTCCCCCCCCCAAAAAAAACCCCGTATTCCCGCCAGTTCCGCAGGCTTGTTGGCTATAGGGGGAAGAAAAAAAAAGATAGGGGTGAAGGACTTCTTCCAAAGTTTTACCGTTCCTTTTTCTAATGAAGTTTTATTTTGCGCAAACCCATAAAAAAAAGATTAAAAAAATGTTTTACTTTGTGGTTAAGGTTAGGTTAGGTTTAAATTAAAAACCTATATGGTTAGGTTAGGTTTCTTTAAAAAACCCTTACAGTTAGGTTAGGTTTCTTTTAAAAAAACCTATAAGGTTAGGTTAAGTTTAATTTTTTTCATTTTTTTTCATTTTTTTTTTTTTTTTTTTGCGCAAAATAAAACTATCTCCATTAGAGCAAGCACCTATTGTAGGCCAAGAAAAAATAGTCGGTGTCTCTGTAAACGACCGCGAAACTCTCGCCCATTATTACCGGAGATGTTTTATTTTGCGCAAGCCCAGTTTAAAAACAAAACAAAAAATTATCACCGAATATTATGGTACCAATTCCATTAAAAAACACTATCTCATCAGAAAAAGCACTAAAACTTGGCCGGGAAAAGATTTGTCAGAGTTTATAGGTTTTAATGAAACCTATAATGTTAGGTTAGATATACTTTGTGGTTAAGGTTAGGGTAAATCTTAAGAACAAAGGCTCCACCCTCTATCTTCTTCTTATAGCCAACAAGCTTGGGGACATGGTGGGAAAACCGGAGTTTTTGGGTGGGGGAGCACACACATAAGGGAAATATGGCCCCCCCAAAAAAAATCCCTAAACTAGGGATATTCCCTAGTTCATGAACTTTATCGGGGAAATATTACCCGATTAAGTCTATGTACTAGGGAATTTTCCCTTAGTTTAGGGTTATTTTTTTGTGGGGAGTTCATATTTTCCTTATGAGTGTGCTCCTTTTTTGTGGGGGAGCACACATATAAGGGAAATATTTCCCCGATAAAGTCCATGAACTAGGAAAATTTTCCTAGTTTAAGGATTTTTTTTTTTGGGGGGGGGCCATATTTCCCTTATGTGTGTGCCCCCCACCCAAAAACCCAGGTTTCCACCATGTCCCCAAGCTTGTCGGCCATAAGAAGAAGATAGGAGATTGAGCCTCTATTCTAAAGATGACAAACTCTACAGACCTAACTAGCACCCCTCTTCGAGCCCTTGTGCTGTGCACTAAACCTAACCTAATGTAACCCAACCTAACCTAAACCTAACCTGACCTGGCCCTAACCTAACCTAAAGGCCGTGTCACACAGACACTTTTTCCGGCATCTTTGTATTTTGCTACCAAAAGATGCCGTAGTGGTGGCAAAAAAAATGCGCTTCCGTCACACGGCGTTCGGCTACGAGCAATCTTCTGGGACCCGCAACCAAAACTAAATAATATAACATTATGGATCGCTGAAATTTAATATCGGCCATGTAGACAAAGTAAGGATCGGCACTCATTAAAATATAAACAGATGTCTTAAAGACAGTAAGTATAATACGTAGAGCCAAACATTTGTGTCAGCTTAGCGTGGAGACCTTGTTTTTAAGATTTTCCAGGTTAGTTTGGGTTTCATTAAAACCTAAAAAGGTTAGGTTAGGTTTCATTAAAACCTATAAGACCCTGACTAATTTCTCCCGGCCAAGTTTTAAGTGCTTTTTCTTTTGGAGATACAGTATTTTAATGGAAACGGTACCATAAAATTCGGTTTATTTTTTTTTTTTTTTATTTTGGGCTTGCGCAAAATAAAACTATCTCCATTAGAAAATGCACCTATGAAGACCAGGAAAAAAAAAGTCGGTGTCTGAAAACGACCGCAAAGTCATCGTCCATTATTACCAAACTGCTGAGTTAGGTTAGGTTAGATTTAGGTTATGTTTAAAGGTTTGGTTTAGGTTATGTTAAGCTTAGGGTAGATTTGGATTAGGTTATGTTGAGTTATTTAGGTTTAAAAAAAACAAATTTGATGGTGCGCGATTGTCCGGGTGGTTGGCCACCCGCCAACACACCGCCAACTCCTGCGGAATATTTACCGTTTGGTTTAGGTCATCCTCGAGCCTGACAATTCTAACCTGTTTC
>JACEEZ010022133.1:320158-415158 GCA_016584305.1 Chionoecetes opilio
AAAAAAATTTCCTTCCCATGGCGCAATTGAATAATAATGCTGATACATATAGGCCTACTACCTAGAATCTAGTTCTTTCAACCAAAAACTGTTAAGTTAGGTTAGAGGTGGGGTTTGGTATATTAACAGATGATATCAAGAACAAATAAGAAAATTATCAAGACTACGGCAGTGGGAAGAGAAATAGAGTTATATGGATATTGTTCCATGGCTTAATAAATCACGACTTATTCAATTTTTAAAATTTTATTTATAGTGAGCCTACTCTAAATCGCTTTTATTCTCAACATGATACCATTCTTCATCAACAGTTTGGTGAGGATGCACTTCAATCTGTATCACGATACATGATATCAAGGCAGGAGGAACATGACTACCTCAAAGAGTGAATAATAACACACTCGTGACTTGTCATGCACTGATGGCCGTATTTTTTAGTGTTGCTTTATATTACATCTCCCACTAGTCTGTCACATATATAATCCCTTCTCGGTCCAAGCGGTATCGCTTGATTAGTTATGTATCAACAAGTTCGTCAGACATCTATCCTATCACGAAAAGTTCTCAGGAGTGGGTGGAGCACTCCATGTTTACGTCCTTAGGACGAGTCTTAGCCGCCGCCCTGCTCGCTAGGACACCTCACACCCTGTCCTAGCCAAACCTCGAAATTAGGACGAGTCTTAGCGATTTAGGATGCGCTCGAAATGATTTAGGACGCCGGCCGCCATATTTAAGACTCGAGCGAGTCTAAGACGAATCCTAAATCTTTATAAGTATGGGCCCTGGTGTCATTTCGTAACTCTAGTAGTCAAGTTCAACTCTGCGCTGAGTGTACGAAACGACTATGGTTTCATATAGATTACGAAACAACTTTTGGTAATAATGGACGAGAGTTTCGCGGTCGTTTTCAGAGACACCAACTATTTTTGGTAAAACTTTGGAAGAAGTCCTTCACCCCTATCTTTTTTTTCTTCCCCCTATAGCCAACAAGCCTGGAGAACTGGCGGGAATACGGGGTTTTTGGGTGAGGGAAGCAAATATAAGTGATTTATGGCTCCCCCAAAAATCATCAAAGTCACTATAAGTAAAAATCTGACCTAACCTAACCTTAACCACAAAGTATACCTAACCTAACCTAACCTAACCTTAACCACAAAGTATACCTAACCTAACCTAACCTTAACCACAAAGTATACCTAACCTAACCTAACCTTAACCACAAAGTATACCTAACCTAACCTAAACCACAAAGTATACCTAACCTAACCTTAACCACAAAGTATACCTAACCTAACCTAACCTTAACCACAAAGTATACCTAACCTTAACCACAAGGTATACCTAACCTAACCTAACCTTAACCACAAAGTATACCTAACCTAACCTAACCTTAACCCCAAAAATATACCTAACCTAACCTAACCTTAACCACAAAGTATACCTAACCTAACCTAACCTTAACCACAAAGTATACCTAACCTAACCTAACCTTAACCACAAAGTATACCTAACCTTAACCACAAAGTATACCTAACCTAACCTAACCTAACCTTAACCACAAAGTATACCTAACCTAACCTAACCTAAAACCCAAAATGGACTTAGAATTTTTTGAGGCACCTCATATTCATAGCGGCCGTGTGGGTTAACCAAGGCTGAGCGCACGCTGGAACCTTTACAGATGTGAAGTACAATAAGCATACAATACAGTGCGGTAGTTCATTTCAGTCAAAGCCGGAAGGATGAGTTCCAAAGTATTTCCCTATTTTTTCTTGGCCTACAATAGGTGCTTGTTCTAATGGAGAGTTTTATTTTGCGCAACCCCCCCCCCCCCCCAAATGTAATAATGAAACCTAACCTAACCTTATGGGTTTTAATGAAACTTAACCTAACCTTAAAGGTTTTAATGAAACCAAACCCTAACCTTAAAGGTTTTAATGAAACCTAACCTAACCTTATAGGTTGTAATGAAACCTAACCTAACTTTAACCACAAAGTATACTTTTTTTTTTTTTTTTTTTTTTTTTTTTTTTTTTTGCGCAAAATAAAGCTATCTCCATTACAACAAGCACCGCTTATTAGGAAGCGCTATGATCATTTGTATCATTACCGCACTCAGGTCTGTATGCATTTTGCTCATCAAAACACAGATCACCGTGTAATAGTTTCGTTGAGCAGCTCAGTGAAATCTGCTCAGTGAGCAGAAAAGTGCCCGTGTAATAGCGCCTTAAGGAGAGCGTAGGCCTACCCCTCTTGCTACCCACCCCACCCAGCTCACGCGAGTCTCCATATGGTCGCGCGGGCCCGAGTTCACGTCAGGAATGTGGCTACTTGCGACACAGGCTGCGGGAGCTGGATGCGCCTGTGTCGTGGAAGGCCTGTCGGGCCCAAGTCGCAGCGCTGGCGAGCGGCGTAAAAGGCAGGAAGGGCCTTGGCGGTGGCCGGCGCGGCAGAAAAGGCGTGAAAGGCCTTGCTGGGGGCCTGACGGCCAGACGGGTTAGGGTCAAGGGCCCACTGTGGAAGGGCAAGAAACCCGCTCACTTCGCCTCGGCATGGAACCACCGGAAGAAGAGGCGCCGCTGGAGTGAGCGTGGGAGGCCGCACCGCAAGTATTGGAGGCCTCGGAGCGCCAGGACGAAAAGGGCGCACCTATACCTGCCTCCGCTGCGCTTTCGGGGGGATGAAGAGCAGTTGAGCTACTCCTGCAGTGTGTGGCCCCCGCCGAAACTGGTACAGGGCAGGAACCCAGCAACAAAGGTAGTTGCGCCAGCAACGACCATCTCTCCGAACTTCTTTTCCTAACGACGAAAGCTACAAAGCCTCCCTTTTCGGTCGTTAACGCGTCGGAAGGCGCTGACTGGCTAAGGCGAGTACTGACGTCATCAAGCGCGTCATCAGTCACCAGCCAATGACAAACAGTTTTTAAAACTTCTCGACCAATCACAAGTCAGCGAGACATATTTCCGGCCAAGAATGGCATGCCAGACTGCCTCTCCCCGCCTTCTGTCCCTGTCATCTCAAACTAATTCTCGTTTTATTCGGAATGCTTGCGTTTTAAGGAGTTTTAATGTATCAGATAGTAAGATGTATAAGTAAGGAGCCTGTGTTGCTAGTGTTTTGGTGGTAGAAGGTGTGTGTGTGGGTTGAAATAGTGAATATTTGTGATATGGGGAGGCCCCGCGGCAAGGCCTCTCCGTCACTCTGCCCCGCCATCAGTCACCTCATCATAACATCTTTAAATCACCCTTATTTAAGGTGACACACGGTGCTACATTGATTTAGATAATGACAAGTATATATAACATCTCACCATAATCACTAAGTTGTATAATAACGAGTAATAAGACGTTTAATCCTGCCCAAACCTACAGTGGCGGAGGAGCTGGAGGCTCCAGCCGCCACTCTCAAAAGTTTTGAGTAAAAACCCGCAGTTATCCGCCTCACCTGTGCCTTCCTGAAGAAGACAGTCAGCTCCCACGCCTGTGATAGCACCATAGGATATCACCAGGGATCATAGGATTCCTCAAGGGGTTCTCGCTCCCCTACTAAATATTACCAAAGACATCTATCTCCCTTGGTGAAGTTGGTGTTGATATCCACCTCACGGGCTTCATCATGCTGCTGCTGCTGCTGCTGCCGAAGGCCGCGCTGCCAGACGTGGATGAGTCCCTTGCTTGTATTTCATCTCTTTACTCATATATATGAATAATATCCATCCAAATGCAATCATATGTCTACATTCACCTATAAAAAAGATATTTCATAGCATACTGGATAGCATCACAGGAACTACCACGTGTAGGCCTCGCGGCCTCTTGTAGCTTCCTTATTTTCTTATGTTCTTATGTTCTTATACCAAGCAATAATGAGCATGCCTGGAGACTTCCGACCTCTGCTAATACCGGTCTTGAGCAGTCGTTGGTCAGTGTGCACGTTAACGACGAAACCGACGACTTTTCCGCGCTGTGGGTTCCGTCGTTGGACTAACGACCAAAAAAAGGTCTTTAAGTGTTTTGTGGCTTCTGGCCCAGGTGGCAGTAACTGCTTGTTACGACGGTGGGGGGATGCACCGTGCCCGCTACTAGGCAGAGCCAGCCACAGCGTGTTGCTGTTAAGTCCTGTCGCACCGTCACCGGCGCCTTGCAGTGGAAGGCATGGTCTGCAATGGAAGTCGTGGCGCCTTTGCCGCGGAGACTGAAGCAGTGGAGCCGGGTTAAGGCGCTATTACACGGGCACTTTTCTGCTCACTGAGCAGATTTCACTGAGCTGCTCAACGAAACTATTACACGGTGATCTGTTTTGATGAGCAAAATGCATACAGACCTGAGTGCGGTTATGATACAAATGATCATAGCGCTTCCTAATAAGCGGTGTTTGTTGTAATGGAGATAGCTTTATTTTACGGAAAAAAAAAAAGAAAAAAAAAAGTATACTTTGTGGTTAAAGTTAGGTTAGGTTTCATTACAACCTATAAGGTTAGGTTAGGTTTCATTAAAACCTTTAAGGTTAGGTTAGGTTTTATTAAAACCTTTAAGGTTAGGTTAATTTTCATTAAAACCTATAAGGTTAGGTTAGGTTTCATTATTATTATAATTTTTTTTTTTGGGGGGGGGGTTGCGCAAAATAAAACTATCTCCATTAGAACAAGCACCTATTGTAGGCCAAGAAAAAATAGTTGGTGTCTCTGAAAACGACCGCGAAACTCTCGTCCATTATTACCAAAAGTTGTTTCGTAGTCTATATGAAACCATAGTCGTTTCGTACACTCAGCGCAGAGTTGAACTTGACTACTAGAGTTACGAAATGACACCAGGTATGTACGAAAATACTCAAAATCAGTGTACGAAACTAACTACTTTCAATTCAATATACCTAATTAAGAAAGGTTTTTTGATTAGGCCAAAGGTTTTTGATTAATTTAAACTTCCTGTAATCCCCGAGAGTAGCTTCTATGGACCACTGTGGCCCGCGCCGTACCCGTGGCCGCGGCGGTACGGGGCTGACGCCGTTATAGTGGACGAGAACTACGCGTTCGCTCTTTAGGTCAGACACACACACTCGGGGGCTAACACTGCACTCTTAGCCTCTCTCGCTTTACCATATACACCACACCTGTCACTACACACCTGTACGGCCTCGCACACCACCTGTCGCCTGTGTATCACCGTAAATAAATGACTTGGAAGGTCAGGCTTCTTAGGTATTGAGGGTGTATGTTTTCTTTTTTAATGTTTTTTTTAACAAATAAAGGGCTATATATGTTCCATATTGTAGGATGTGCCTGAACTAAGTCAATCAGTAAGCTTTCCATCTCGTCTGTCCAGTCAGCAGGCATGTTGATGTCTTCTTGAGAGTTTTAGAAGAAAATGATCTTGCAATAAATAATATAGTCATCCACTAATTTCGGTCCTTTATAACAGAAAACGTTTTTGCTCACTGAAATGACGAGCAAAAATAGCTTCGAAGTAGTTCCCTGTTTGCTCAACCAAACAGGCTTTCATTGAGCAAAATCCTCAAAACTGCTCACTGAGCACTGCTCACTGAGCAGAAAAGTGCCCGTGTAATAGCCACTTTAGAGCTGCGGAGGCCCAGTGGAGAGTGGAGACTCCTGGGCCTTGGTTACCTCTGAGGCAGGCCAAGGGGTAGAGGAAGTCCCCCTGTGGTTTGTGGCGCCTGGTTGAGGTTGCAGCTGTTTTCCTGCTGGTGTGTCTCGCGTGTGAAGAGGGCGGCCTGGTGTGACTTTCCAACACTGCAGTGGCGGCTGGTGGATAGCGATGGAGGGACTTGCAGTTGTGAAGCTTTGGGGTGATAATGTTTGATAAAAGGTGGTTTGTTTAATGATGAGGCGAGTTGCCTTTCATTTGAGGAGTTTGTGTTATATGTGCATGTAACCATGTATTATGATTTTTCTGTTTTTTTTATAGTTTTGGCTGCAGTTTTTGTGAGGGGAGGGCAGTGTTACGAACGCGCTCCTAGAGAACTCAAGATCAAGATCAAGATAAAGTTTGGCAGGCTGGCTGGGCCGGCGAGAGACGAGGGGACACGAGGACAGAGGCCGGGCAGGGAGACGCCGCGAGGGTCGGGCGAGGATTAGCGCTTGGAAAGGATCTCCGGCAGGTGCCGCCCGGAGGAGACGCCGCTCGCCAGGGAACAGGGAAGGGCTGGGTTGGTTTCACAGGCGAGCCAAAGATAGAGGTAGCGTCCACTGTGGCTAACGGCGCCTTGGTGAAAGGTAGCAGCCGGCTGTGTTCGGTGGGCGTGCGTCGGGCGGGGCCGTGAGGGTTAACCAGTGCAGCCTCTTCCCGCCGCCCGGTGGCTTAGTGTGTTGACTGTGGTGACTCCGGTATTGTATTAGACGCATAACAGTGACTGCAGTGATAGTGGAGGAACATTGTAGCTGCGACGGTCGACAAGTGACTGGGCCTATTCGGGTGGGCGTGAGGCTGTTTCTGTGTAGTACAATATAGTCTGGAAAAGGATGTGATTGTGTTATTTCGCCTGTGCCTGTGTGTGTGTGTGCCGTGGTGGTGATGTGCCAGTGTGGGGAGGCCGTGCTCAAGGCCTAAGGGTATACTCATTGTCTTCGGTCCCGGCTAAACATAACCGGACTCAGCCCCTCATTCCCACGCGTCTGAGGCCAGCCCAGTGTGGGAGGCAGGTTAGTTGGGCGGCTGTGGGAGCGGGTATGTAACAATATATATATATATATATATATATATATATATATATATATATATATATATATATATATATATATATATATATAAATATATATATTATATATATATATATATTATATATATAAATAAATAAATATATATATATACTAGCCGCAAAGCCGCCCTCCAGGCGGACTTTTTGGCTAGCTCCTGCGGAGGGCTATTGGCGGCCCACCACCTATGTTTGGTGGGCCGAAGGCCCACCAAACACAGACTCTCCAGATAGCCCCTTCTAGCTTTCCTGAAATCATGGATGTAGAAATGTATGTATTAACGCCAACCTATTCACATCACCCCCAACCCATTCACTCACCCATTACCCATCACCCCCCACCTATTCATCACCCATTACCCACCACCCCCCACTCATTCACTCACCCATTATCCATCACCACACACCCATTCACTCACCCATTACCCATCACCCCCCATCTATTCCCTCACCCATCACCCATCACCCCCCACCCATTCACTCACCCATCACTCCACACCCATTACCCATCACCCCACCCATTCACTCACCCATTACCCATCACCCTACATCAAGGTTTCCTCAATTCTCGCAACCCACTTTTTTTCACAATTATCGCTAATAGGCTGCTAAAAAAAAGAAAAAAAAGTGATCGGATCATCTCATAAATGGGCTTAAAACCTTCCCCTGCTCGAGCCGGTTCCAAAACTGTGCCATATGAGGGGATTCCGCAACAGGGGGCTGCACCTGGAGCGGACACACACACACACACACACACGCACACACGCTTTCGCTTATATATATATATATATATATATATATATATATATATATATATATATATATATATATATATATAATGTCCCTCAAAGTCCATATTCTTGACCCTCATCTTGATATATTCAAGGTATATATATATATATATATATATATATATATATATATATATATATATAATATATATATATATATATATATATTTAAGTAGAAAAAGTATTTTGGTAACTCTCTCTCTCTCTCTTTCACGGAGAGAGAGAGAGAGAGAGAGAGAGAGAGAGAGAGAGAGAGAGAGAGAGAGAGAGAGAGAGAGAGGAGGGAAAGGAAAAAAGAGAGAGAGAGAGAGAGAGAGAGAGAGAGAGAGAGAGAGAGAGAGAGAGAGAGAGAGAGAGAGAGAGAGAGAGCGCGGGGCCGGCGCGGCGATTTATTTAGTTAACGCTAATTGATGCATGGTACTACTGCATTTATCAGAAAACGAAATATATCAATGGAAAGCTAATAAATTCTGCTTCTATTGATATGTTCCATATTATATGTTGTCTCACAAAGTTTTACATGACGACGAGTTTAAGTGAATTTTAAGTTCATGCATATTTCTTCAAAGTCTCATAATGACCTTTATTTAATGTGTTTTACTGTGTTTTATGTGATAATCTTATAGAACAGTCGTTCTTAACCTTTTCAGAGGCACCGAACCCTAACAAAAACCTCCACACACTGGCCAAACCCCTTAAATATGGGAAGAAAAAGAAAGATCAATACAAAAATTAAATAGAAATAGTTTCAAAATTCAAGAAATATTTGAATAATAGGAATACATTTTGATTTACTTGATGAAAAACTTGAGAAAAACTGCCTCGAAATTCAAGTGTTTATTTGGATAATAACTTAAATAAGAAAGAATGAAGGAAGGACTTGGAAGCAGTGGCATATATAGGTCCTCGGAAAAGGGGGAGCAAAGAGGTGAATCCAGGATTGTTTTATTTTATTATTATTTTTTTTTTTTTTTTTTTTACATTTGTGCCCATAGCGCCTGTAGGCAGTGTTGACCCAGGGCTCAGATGGTAGGCTCTGGAGGTTCACTTGGGGGCTCTGATGGTTGGTCCTCGCCCGTGGTTGCGCAGGCAGGATTCTTATAGTGACGCCTGTGATTAGAGGCTCATATGCCGCCCCCCTGTGTCCTCCGATGCACTCGCAATCGAAGGTAGAGTTGATGGGCAGGGCATGTGGGTGTTCTTAGGCCACTCGACGGTGCAGAAAGGTTTTGGTTTTCTTCGGGGATCGAACTCGGGTCACCGAGAACGCCAGTCGGAGACGCTAACCACTCCGCTACCGCCTCCCCATTAATGACGGGGTTGGGCGAGCAAAGCGAGTCTCTACAGCTGGGGAGTCTAAGGAGGGGGTCAGGAAATTGTTTGAAAATAAAGCATTTTCAGGGGCATTATGAGGCCTCAGGAGGGATATTTTGCACTAATTTGATATACAATGGCAAAACAAGGCCGTGTCCCCCCTCCCCATATATGTATACGCCACTGCTCGGAAGTGAGAGAGGCGGGTGAGCACACGTACTTAAGGCCTCTTCCATTTGTGCCCAAGTTGCATGAACCAGTTCTTTCAGTTCAGGGTTGGGTTCTGGGTTCAGGGTTGGGTTCGCGTGTCACAAATGGAACGCAAAAACCCCGTTTTTTGTGAGAGAGAGAGAGAGAGAGAGAGAGAGAGAGAGAGAGAGAGAGAGGAGAGAGAGAGGAGAGAGGAGAGGAGAGAGAGAGAGAGAGAGAGGAGAGAAGGGAGATAACAAGAGAGAGAGAGAGAGAGAGAGAGAGAGAGAGGAGAGAGAGAGAGAGAGAGAGAGAGAGAGAGAGAGAGAGAGAGAGAGAGAGAGAGAGAGAGAGAGAGAGAGAGAGAGAGAGAGAGAGATAACGAGAGAGAGAGAGATAACGAGAGGGAGAGAGATAACGAGAGAGAGATAACGAGAGAGAGAGATAACGAGAGAGAGATATATCGAGAGAGAGATAACGAGAGAGAGATAACGAGAGAGAGAGATAACGAGAGAGAGAGATAACGAGAGAGAGAGATAACAAGAGAGAGAGATAACGAGAGAGATAACGAGAGAGAGAGATAATGAGAGAGAGAGAGATAACGAGAGATATAACTCAGCTAGCTGCTATGTGAAGGGATCATATCAAGTTTAAGATCGCGGGAACGCATGGCTCCACCAGCCATGTATGCCTCTTTTATGCCGTCTGACATCCTCTCCGACTCGGGCATGCGGAAAACCCTTCACGATAAGAGAAATAGGGCCCAAGGCGACCATTGTTTGTTATGAACTGAAAACTCTACCCAAGCTACCCACCTCTCAATGTGAGTAGAGAAAGTTCACGGGTTATGCTGTGTCACTACGCGCTTTGCCTCGGACCCAGGTTTTCGTGCGCAAATGGAACGCCTGAACTCTTGGGTTCCGTGAACTGGTTCTTGAAATGTCGCAAATGGAAGAGGCCTTTATACATACCCGCATATGACTGACTCACTCCACCGAACTGCTTAGATTTACGTTAATTTCGTGTATAGTTTACTCTGGTATATAATCTGGAATTACAATAATAGCCAAATTGCAATGTTTTTCGAAGGGCCTTCGCCGAACCCCTGAGACTGGCTCACCGAACCCCTGGGGTTCGATCAAACCCAGGTTAAGAACCACTGTTATAGAACAAACATTTCCGAAGATAACAGTATATCCTTTATACATGTATAACATGATATACTGCGGGGTCATGCCTTGAGAACTTCCCCGGGTCTTGAGTGAACGGAGAGGCCCTGGCATTAAGATGGCGCCCAGTAGCGTTTAACATAGGGCATATGAATGGCGGTACCCTCTTATACAGAGATCCTAACCACAACCAGCGCGCCCATTTTTACACACTGATCCATCACAAAAAACATGTATAGTATTATCCTTTGGAATACAGTCAATCATATGGCACAGTAACAAGCCCTCAGATAGCCAGGAATAAACTCGTATTTCTTCATAGATAAAGGTTCAATTTCCACCTCCACTCTCGCCTCCTCCCAGGGAGGGACGGTATCGGTGCTCATCTGTAAAGGACAACACAAATGTGCAACCTTGTACTTAACCAGGTATTCCTTAACATTCCTTACAAAGGCTGATTTACTCTTCCTAATACATTGTGGTCTGCAGATCCTTAACAACCTCCGATTGGCCACTCAATCTAACATATTTTACAACATTTTTAACATTCAGTTCCTGTATCTTGTCACATACTCCAGGTAAATTCAATTCCAGGCGCATTGCATCAATCATAGCATTTCGTTGATACCCAAATATAATCCTCATGGCCATATTTTGCAACAGTTCGATTCTGTTCACCCTTCTCATCCCCAAAACAGACAAGCATGTTGCAGCGTAGTCAAATATTATTCAATCTTGCTAATATTGGGAAAACATGAAGGTATTTAGTGACGTATAAAAATAGTTTATGGTTTGACTATCCCTTGATAGGTTGTTCTAGCTTTGCAACATCACTATCAAGTTGTGTTGTGTTAACGTTTTACCTAAGGATCTTAATATTATTGAGAAGAGGACCGAAAGGAAGACAGTATGACACATGTTTGATGATGGGAATGAAAGCAATTTTCTCTCTCTGACATAACTATATATATCATCATCAAAAGCAGAAAGAGAAGAATGAGCCATCAGCACACTGCCCATAGGGAATATGATGAGTCTTTACAGTACATGTTTGATTATGTGCGAGTTCACGTGGAGGTGATAACCATAATATAACGTTTTTCCTCTTCAGCACATCGCTCAGTTACTTTTAAAAATTACTCGGATTCTTCATGTAACATGTGAATTGTATCACGTATCGTGACGTGTTGTAATCGTACTTAGCATCATCTTTCCATCTTTGATCTCACAACCCCTCCCTACCCTGCACAGCTATCGCCCCGCCTACGGGAAGCCCTGTTGAGGTACCTCCCACTGCCGGAAGCCTCCTCGGCGGCGGCACAAGGTCACCTCCTCTGCCACTTTTACCTTTTGGTGTTGCCGTTCGGTCACTTGGGTCCCTTTTTCCGTCGTTCTACTTTTCACCGCCTCTCATAAGCCCCTGTGCGACGCCATCACCTAGGTGGGCTGTGATCCTCGTCAGGGCATCGATACCAATAAGGCTGAGCTTAAGGCGACGTCAGCATCCTCGGCAGGTCGGTGCCTCGCTCGCTAATCCTACGTTTGGCGGTGACTGGCTTGCTGACTGGTCGTAGATAAAGTAACTCAGTGAAATCTCGTACACAAGACATAGTAAAGGTTTAGTTGCCCTCCCCCGCTCCCCGTCAGGCGGACTACTGGCCTGACAGTGTATAGTGACTCCGCGAGTCCTGCACCGTGGCCGCCAACGCCACACGAATGCGAGCGCCCCCGTTCCCCCATGCAAAAGCTTCCAAGCCCGTTGCTTTGATGGACATTTAGCGTTGCCAGTGAACGTGTGAGTGTGTGTGTATATGTGCATCTAAGTATCTGTGTGTTTTTCTCGACCTCGACTTCAGATTATAATTATTGCTTCATCGTCCTGGATTTTTTTTTTTTTATAATTAATTAATATTATAATTAATATACTTTTCATACTGAGTGAGTGTGAGTGATGAAAGTTTGACTTGGCCACGGACCCCACGTGCTGCGAATTCCTCTCCGAAAGGCACTACCACCACCACAACAACCACCGCTACCACCGAAGGTAATACAGCCACTTCTTCGTTTGATATGTAAACAGGCCTTCCATGAGCTCCGCTGAACTTACCCTAGAGTCTATTTTACCCTAAATTCTTATATTTTACCCTAAATTCTTATATTTTACCCTAAATCGTCGGCACCCCTGTAACTTCGATATATATATATATATATATATATAAGAACATAAGAAAATAAGGAAGGTACAAGAGGCCGTGAGACCTACACGAGGTAGTTCCAGTAACTACCACGTAGTTTGTATGTATATGTATGTATATATATATATATATATATATATATATATATATATATATATATATATATATATATATATATATATGTATATATATATATATATATATATATATATATATATATATATATATATATATATATATATATATATATATATATTTATATCCTCAATGTTCAGGTTGTGAGAAGATGATTTCAAGTGTCTCATATGATATATTGCAAGTATTAGGTCACTTAATGTTTTATTTTCAAGAGAGAATCATTGAGAAGTTTTATTTATATTTAATTGGGTAAAAATAATGATCAACCGCTGCATTTGAAAAGGGTATTGAGAAGAAGGTGGATATGAATATGGCAGTCCTGCATAATTTTTCCTGTTCAACGCAATAATATTCCAGTACTTTGTGAAGTGAGGTTGATAAGAAAGTTCTTCAAATATAGTGCAGTCTCCATTTTTCATCCACAAGAATTCAATTAGCATGTTTTGCTGATTTTGTCAGTTCATCAAATAAATATCCTCTCGATGGAAAATTCAGAGTAGAAGCAGAACGAGGATTTACGCAGGCCACTTTTTCATCGTGAATTTCATCATTTAGTTAATATCTTTTTCTGAATTTGGGATACAGCGTATACAGTATCAAGAAAGACTGACATGACTTATAAAACTATGGAAGTTCTTCTTTACTTACTGTTCCCGATTGTATTAGATCACTTAATGTTGATGCATGCACTCACTCCAACATATTATTCTCAATGGGGACTGTTTGCTTGTTTGTGTCTGTTTGTCTGCTTGTAACTATTAAGCATACCTAATTTTATAGTCTAGAAATTCGAGGTAGTTCGAGAAAATAAATTCGAGGCAGTAACAATATATTCATATTGTTGGGGTCATTAAATTCTAGTTCTGTAAAATACAAATCCAATGCATCCCACTGTTGGAACAGTAGCCTATAACTCTGTGGATCGAACGCAGGGACGCTGCACGCGAGCCCACACCTCTACCAAAAGAGCCACCCTGACGAGTAATATATTTATGAAGTTTGAGGCATTTGATGCACAGATATGAATCGTGTAGCCTGAACATTTAACAATTATGACATGAGGCAAAAAATCTTTTAGTAATGTACCTACTGAATGGTTT
This sequence comes from Chionoecetes opilio, assembly GCA_016584305.1. Lineage (NCBI taxonomy): Eukaryota > Metazoa > Arthropoda > Malacostraca > Decapoda > Majidae > Chionoecetes > Chionoecetes opilio. The sequence continues at coordinate 333,766 of JACEEZ010022133.1, forward strand.
GCTCCCATTATCACATTGGCATACAAATCCCAACAATATTATCAACAGGAATGTCTTTTGATGTGAACATTCTTTCATGGCACTGGACATTCTTAGAGCTGAACTATCATTAACCTCTATCAAATCTACAAGAGTTTTCAATCTTCCCTTTCTCAAAACAGAAAAAGCTTTTCACGTAAAATTTCAAATCGTCCACAAATAATACCAAAATGCTTTCCAAACACTTGTCTAAATGCTTGAGGTTGTTTGCTTCTCTAATGTTACCTCTTTAAAGAGATCACATCAGGAAACATTGCTTAAGCATCTCTAGTAAGGGTTCACATAATGAAATGGGCAAACGATGCTCTCATAGAAAAGCACACCCGAAATTCAACAAAATTGCGTGCAGATTTTTTAATTGGGTAATTTGCAATAGCAAAAACTGCAACTGACTTTGTCTTTGAAACTTGCAGACTATGCTGTTTGTGTCTAAGATCGTGAATGCCTATATAGTAATTTCTGATTTTCCACAGTCATGTTATGTCCAAGTTACAAATTTCACAGAAAGTATATAATCTTTTCTACTGGTTGATCTAACTGACTTGATAACTGATAACCACCCAGCAAACTGAGGCTCACACTTACAGCTTTCATGCCATTTTTTAATGTACATAATACTTAGTTTAGCACATTTTAGTTTTCTTCTAAAAAGACGTGTTTTGGTCATCTTGAACTTTTGAGGTTGTAAGACCGTGTACGTGTTTCTGAGTCATCAAAATCATCAGAACTAGTTTCATCATCCATTCTGAATGAAACAACAGCGATAGTAGAAGTAGTATAAATAACAATAGAAGGGGCCATGCCCCCCGCTCCCGAAATTTCCTTCCTTATTAGAAATCAGAATACACTCAATCAGTAAAAAAAAAAAATATATTGCAGGTTCTAGCGATGTGACCGCGTCACCTGCCCGTGTAAACCTATACCTTGCTTTGGTGGCACTTATGCTTCAGGTAATGCCTAGGACAAGCCTCTAACACTGCCTTGCTTTGATGGCAGATATGCTTCATCATAGATCACTGTATACCTGGACTGCGCACGGAATGTCGCACAAGGGGCTGAAGTCGGAGGGCCGCTCAGATTCATATATACATATACGGATCATATAGACTGGTTTATCAGTATATATGATATACTGTAATCTTCGTAAATGTTTGTTCTATAATATTATTAAATAAAAAACAGTGAAACACGCTAAAGAAATGCCATTACGAGACTCTGAAGAAATATGCATGAACTATGCTAATAAATGAAATATGCTAATTTATTCACTTCAACTCTTCGCCATTTAAAACTTTGCGAGTCAACTTTTATCATGAAGGGTGTCAATAGAAGCGCTATTTTATTAGCTTTCCATTGCTATATTTCGTTATCTGATAAATGAATTAGAACCATGCATAAATTAGCGTTAAATAAATAAATAAAATCATCAATCGGGTAATTTTCCCGATTGATGATGTTATTTATTTAGTCAACGCTAATTTATACACGGTACTAATTCATTTATCAGAAAACGAAATATATAAGTAAATAAATAACATCATCAATCGGGAAAATTACCCGATTGATGATTTTATTTATTTATTTAACGCTAATTTATGCATGGTTCTAATTAATTTATCAGATAACGAAATATAGCAATGGAAAGCTAATACAATTGCGCTTCTATTGATACTATTCATTATAAAAATTGACTCGCAAAGTTTTAAATGGCGAAGAGTTCATGCATATTTCTTCATAGTCTCGTAATAGCATTTCTTTAGCGTGTTTTACTGTTTTTTATTTGATAATATTATAGAACAAACATTTACGAAGATTACAGTATATCATATATACTGATAAACCAGTCTATATGATAGTCCATAGACCACTATATCTCTTTGTCGGGCGCCCCGCGGGCCCCTATGCAGCCCCGCAATTCAAAACATTGTCGCGTGAACAGTCCAGGTATACAGTGGTTTATGGCTTCATGTATAGCAATGCCTAGGACAAGTCTCTAACACTACCTTGCTTTGGTGTCACTTATGTTTTACGTAATGCCTTGGACAAGCATCTAACACTACCACAACTATTGCTTCAGTAGTAGTAATAAGAAATAAGGCCTGAAAAGGGAATCAGCTGATGGCCGAAAAATTTAACATGCAACAGCTAGCGAGAAATCTGGCGGGTTTACTATACTAGGTCTAGGTGCCAGTGGTGAACAAAATTCTGGCCCCACACCCCCTCCGAAAAAAAAATCCTTGGTTCGCCCCTGTGTAGGGCTCCCTGGCTCTCCAAAACTTTCATTTATGATCCCCACTTATCATGCTGCAAAAAAATTTAATTATGATCATCCCTCAACAAACGAAATAAAACATAAGCATTACCCTAAAATTACCCTATATTATGCATTACCCTAACCGCTACCCTAGAAGGGGTCTGATTACCCTAGTTTAGGGTATTTTACCCTAAAATGGAAGCCCTGTATGTAAAGGTCTGCGTCAAAGTTACGTTCGGGAAGGAAAACGATCACTGTGACACGAAACTTTTCCGTGACGTACTTAAGATAATTATTCACACACACACACGGTACGGATACTCCATAGTGAAGTGGGTAGCACCCTCGGTTCAAAACCGAGAAGTCCTGGGTTCGATCCCCGGACGGAGCGGAGAAAGATGGGCGGTGTCCTTTAAAACCCGAGCCCCTGTCAACCCAACAGTGAATGGGTACCGGGTGTTAGCCGGGGGTTGTGACCCGCCTCCCGGGGTGATGGTTTCGACCAACACTAAGCACCAAGGAAGCAAATTGAAAATGTAGCTATGGAGACGGGGCCCCCATACGAGTGTAGCTCATGCCATATAAAAGTACAACTAGATGAATACACATACACACAAACACCTGTGTTGCTATGCGATCTAGAGCGCGGTGCTCTATTCGGTGCTCCCATTTTCAATCCCGAATCGTTAAAGGGGATTTTTGACTGAACAAATACATATAGTTGCTGTACCCCTTGAGCAAGGGAATGGGGTCTGTGTGGTGTCTGAAGATTCTGTTTTACCCAAAGATCGGTCTTTTACAGCTCTAAGCTCTTTCCGGGATGGTAACAGCTTGAGATAGTTTGTCCAGCGCGTGATCAGGCCATGGGTGAATGACATACACACACACACCACACACACACACACACACACACACACACACACACACACACACATACACACACACATCCACAATAACTGGTAGTGATGTGTAAACTGTATTCATCCACCCACTATCTTGACTTTCTGGACTCGTGATCGCTAGCTGTTACTCTCCTGGAAGTAGTTTATAACTCATAATAACCGATTTGCTTGTAGGGTACGTCATACACCCACACATACTCCACCCATTTGCTCAAGGAAGACAATAACTGCTCGATCTTTTCATTTTTTTCAGCGTAAAATTCCGTGCCTTGATCACTGCCAAAATGATCAGGGCTCGATGCCAGACGTGTCAAGTGATAGGCCACTTTTATTTATCTATTGAGTTACGCAGACATTGTGTGTGTGTGTGTGTGTGTGTGTGTGTGTGTGTGTGTGTGTGTGTGTGTGTGTGTGTGGTCAGAGGTGGGCACCGCAAACGAAACTCCACTTCCGCAAACGCAAATCCGCAAACCCCAATCCTTAAAGTAATCGTCCAGACCCATTTTTTTTTTGCCTAATTATGTTGAATGTACATTCAAAACACCTAATCCACCAAAAATAATTGACTTCCAGGCCTTATTTTCGTAAAAACACGACTTTTGTAAAAAGCGCGCGTAAAAAAATGTCTTCCCTCCAACAGGACTACGAATGTTATTGATGACGTCAGAGGAGGAACGCTCCAATGTAAACATCTGTCTGACACCTGTCGGCAAATGTTATGATGAGCGATTGTACTTCGGTGTCAGACAGTGAACTGTCGCTGTCGCTGTGACAGATTTAGAGTACGATGCTTAATCTGAGACCGAAATAAATGACGCTGCTCGCGTATACTATGAGGAAAACGAACCTCAGACCAGAATACGAGGCGGACGAACAGATGTTAGCGGCAACAACAAACCCTTACACACAACAACCCCTTACACACAACAACCCCCTTACACACAACAAGCCCTTACACACAACAACCCTCTTACACACAACAACAACACAACTTTTGCTGTTGCCCTTGACATATCAAAAGCTTTTGATAGAGTCTGGCACAAATCTTTAATTTCCAAACTACCCTCATTCGGTTTCTATCCTTCTCTCTGTACCTTCATTTTAAGTTTCCTTTCAAACCGTTCTATTGCAGCTACTGTAGACGGACATTGTTCTTCTCCTAAATCTATCAATAGTGGTGTTCCCCAGGGTTCTGTCCTATCACCCACTCTCTTTCTATTATTTATTAATGATCTTCTAAGTCTAACTCAAAGCCCTATCCACTCCTACGCTGATGATTCTACCCTGCATTTTTCAACGTCGTTTATTAGACGTCCAACTCAACAGGAACTAAGTGATTCACGGAGAAATGCCACCGAGCGCCTAACTTCTGATCTTTCTATAATTTCTGATTGGGGCAAAGCAAACCTTGTTTTATTCAATGCCTCAAAAACCCAATTTCTTCACCTATCTACTCGACAAAACCTACCAGATAACTATCCCCTCTTCTTCAATGACACTCAACTATCTCCTTCTTCTACAATGAACATTCTAGGACTATCCTTTACTAAAAATCTGAACTGGAAATCTCACATCTCATCTCTTGCTAAAACAGCTTCTAAGAAGTTAGGTGTGCTGTGGCGTCTGCGTCCTTTTTTTTCTCCCTCCCAATTGCTTGCTCTCTACAGGGGCTTTATCCGCCCATGTATGGAGTATGTCTCACATGTTTGGGGAGGATCCACTCATACAGCTCTCCTAAACAGGGTTGAGTCAAAAGCTTTTCGTCTCATCAACTCCTCTCCTCTCACTGACTGTCTTCAATCCTTAAATCACCGCCGCAATGTTGCTTCTCTTGCTCTCTTCTACCGTTATTTTCATGCTCACTGCTCTTCTGAACTTGCTAACTGCATGCCTCCCCCACTCCCGCGGCCTCGCTGCACAAGACTTTCTACTCATTCTCATCCCTAATCTGTCCATCTTCCTAATGCAAGAGTTAATCAGTATCTTTACTCTTTCATCCCTTTCACTGGTAAACTCTGGAACTCTCTTCCTGTTTCTATTTTTCCACTTTCCTATATGACTTAAATCTTCTCAAAAGAAGTGTAACAAGACACCTCCCGAACTAAATTGGCCTACCCCTCTGTTTTTATTTTATTCTCTTACTGTCTTCTTTATAGGGACTGGCAACTAAGCGGGCTTTGTGTTACCCATTTTTGTTGTGCCCTTGGCCAGTTCCTTGTGATGTAAAAAAAAAAAAAAAAAAAAAAAAACCCAACAAACAACAACAACAACCCCTTACACACAACAATCCCTTACACACAACAACCCCTTACACACAACAACCCCTTACACACAACGGTGTATCCCCAATGCGGCCGCGGGCCCCATGCGGCCGCCTACGGCAATATAAGTAACTTTTAGGGGGTTATAGTGAGGTTAGGCTAGTAACTTTTAGGAGGTTATGGTAGGGTTAGGTTAGTAACTTTTAGGGGTTATAGTGAGGTTAGGTTAGTAACTTTTAGGGATTATAGTGAGGTTAGGTTAGTAACTTTTAGGGGTTTATAGTGAGGTTAGGTTAGTAACTTATAGTGAGGTTAGGTTAGTAACTTTTAAAGTAATCGTCCAGACCATTTAATTATTCCTGATTTAATGCAATCAAAGCATAGCCATTAACGAGTATATCAACAATACGTCGTCACTTTTTGTATCCAGTCAGCCGTTTTTAAATAATCCGCAATCAAAATCTGCAAATTCCCCGAGTTTTCAAAACGCTCTCAAGGTTTGCAGACGCTCAGGCTCAGGCTCGGTGACGTAGCATCAGGGAGGCTCATCTTCCCGCGCTGATCAGAGAGACACGTAAACACAGAGATAAATACAGGGTGTAACACGAGTTTATGCAAATGTTGACACAGGAGATAGACCGAATTATTCTAAGAACAAAATGCTCTATACCCATATGCTTTCTGAAGCTTCCTTTACGTGACATGGAGTGAGAAAGAATTACCGCGGCCGTCATGTAACTCACGGCTAGCGGGAGGCAGGAGGGATGAGATGTGCACTCGCGCGTATGCCCCCCGGTGAAATTATGAATTATTTAATCATAATTTCTACTAGTTATGGACAATTACAGTATCTTATAAGTTTTAACTACACAATCGATATTAATAAACGGCTGTTATTTACCAAATAAGCAGTACATGAGAACAGCAGGGCTGTCATAAGCAATAATGTAAAGGGCTACTTGACATTATGTCGGCGAGGGAGAGGCAAGATGGGTAGGGATGGGTGCCGTGCGAGGCTACATCAGCTGTGTCCCTCCTTCTCCCGCCCAGATTAGTGGCAGTGTTTAGTTTGAGAGAGTGAACTCTGCGGACAATGCCGTACTCTTACAGTAACGTGGAGTATGCGGATGGTGTTTATCTACGGGTTCTGCAATGGAAGTGCAAATGCTGCCGTACAGGAATACAGAAGAAGATACCCTAACAGAAAATATCCCAATGTTCGAACATTTTACAGGGTATTTCAACACCTTCGTGACAAAGGATCTTTCCCTGGAATGGGTGCAACAGCTGAAAGGATAGGGGAACATGGAAAGGTGAGGCAGATTCTTCATGCAGCGGAAAACAGCCCAGACATAAGCACAAGAAGAATTTCCCTCCGACTTGGAGTTTCTCACATGAAAGCATGGAGGGTGCTGAGAAAAGAAGGTCTTCATCCATATCATCTGCACAAGGTTCAACATCTTCAGGATGGAGATTCAGTGAGGCGATTGGAGTTTTGTAAATCGCTACAAGCAAATTCCCAGCTGTGGAAATATATTTTGTTCACCGATGAGGCCACATTTACCCGTGCCGGAATGCATAATGCTCATAATGAACATTGGTGATCAAAGGAGAATCCTCACAAGATGGTAGAAAGTAATTTCCAGCAAAGATTTTCTATAAATGTCTGGTGTGGCATGATTGGTGAGCACTTGATTGGCCCACACATCTTTCGAGATCGCATTAACGGGGATATTTATGCTAACTTTTTGATAGATCACCTCCCCTCACTCCTAGATGTTCCCCTGGGCACACGGCGCCGACTAATATTTCAGCATGACGGGGCACCACCACACTTCAGTAAGCAAGTGAGGCAGCATCTTGACCAAGCATTTCCTGGACGGTGGATAGGCCGGGGAGGACCACACCCATGGCCTGCCAGATCACCAGACCTAACACCACTGGATTTTTATCTCTGGGGAGACATGAAATCACATGTATACAATAAGAAAAGTGACAACAAGCAAGAACTTCTGGAGAGAATAATGGCAGCTTCACAGCACATCAAGAACAAGCCAGAAATTCTAAGAAAAAGTGTTCATTCCATACTTCAGCGAGCGCAACTGTGTATTGAAGCTGATGGTGGCCACTTTGAACACTTGATGTGATCATCACAACATTAAGGTAAGTCATGATGACAAGAGACAGTACGTAAGAGTAAGTAGATCGAGCTGCCGGGAGATTACTGACATTCAGCTGTAGACGTTGCCACGTAGCATTTTACAGTATTAGTGTGTCAAATTTCAGCTATGCTGTCTTCATGTAATGCTTATCAGTAAATGTAATGAATCTTTGTCTCGTTATAAGATACTGTAATGCTCCCTAATTTGTAACAATCATAATTAAACTAATGTTCATAATTTCAGAGATGACCACGATCCGTAAATAATCCCCATATCCAGAACCCCATATCCAGAATAATACTCCACATTACCGTAAGCGTACAACACTGTCTACAGCTTATTTCTCTCAAATTGATACTAAATAAGTCATGATTTTAACTCTCTCAAACTAAACACTGCCGCTAATCTGGGCGGGAGAAGGAGGGACACAGCTGATGTAGCCTCGCACGGCACCCATCCCTACCCATCTTGCCTCTCCCTCGCCGACATAATGTCAAGTAGCCCTTTACATTATTGCTTATGACAGCCCTGCTGTTCTCATGTACTGCTTATTTGGTAAATAACAGCCGTTTATTAATATCGATTGTGTAGTTAAAACTTATAAGATACTGTAATTGTCCATAACTAGTAGAAATTATGATTAAATAATTCATAATTTCACCGGGGGACATACGCGCGAGTGCACATCTCATACCTCCTGCCAAGATAAAGAGACAGATAAAGAAAGATAAAGAGACACCTGTTAATCCACCTCGTACTCGGGCTCAAACATATAGGATCCCATGACAATCTGAGGTTCGTTTTCCTCATAGTATACGCGACCAGCGTCATTTCTTTCGGTGTCAGATTGAGCATCGTACTCTAAATCTGTCACAGCGACAGATTCACTGTCTGACACTGAAGTACAATCGCTCATCATAACATTTGCCGACAGGTGCCAGACAGAGTGTCTGCGGGCGTCCCTGTTCTGACGTCATCAATAACAGTCGTAGCCCTGTTGGAGGGAAGATTTGTTTTTTCGCGCGCTTTTTACAAAAGTCGTGTTTTTACGGAAATAAGGCCTGGAAATCAATTATTTTTGGTGGATTAGGTGTTTTGAATTCAACATAATTCGGCAAAAAAAAACTGGGTCTGGACGATTACTTTAAGGGTTATAGTGAGGTTAGGTTAGTAACTTATAGTGAGGTTAGGTTAGTAACTTTTAGGGGGTTATAGTGAGGTTAGGTTAGGTTAGGTTAGGTTAGGTTAGGTTAGGTTAGGTTAGTAATTTTTAGGGGTTATAGTGAGGTTAGGTTAGTAACTTATGACATATCTTATGTTTAACATATAGTTATATATGTTAAACATAACGTACAATAAACATATACGTATAACAATAGTTTGCTCCGCGCGACTGCCCTATATATGTGGATCATACGGGCGGCTGCATAGGGTGATGACCCACACAACAACCCCTTACACACAACAACCCCTTACACACAACAACCCCTTACACACAACAACCCCTTACACACAACAACCCCTTACACACAACAACCCCTTACACACAACAACCCCTTACACACACAACTCTTTACACACAACAACCCCCTTACACACAACAACCCCTTACACACAACAACCCCTTACACACAACAACCCCTTACACACAACAACCCCCTTACACACAACAATTGGTGATAGTGATGGTGGTGACACACAGCAACACAACAGCATCCGGCCGGTGAGTGAGTGAGTGAGTGTGTGTGTGTGTGTGTGAGTGTGTGTGGTGAGTGGTGTGTGTGTGTGTGTGTGTTTGTGTGGTGAGTGTATCACTACAAATCCTTGCCAATTTCAACTTCCCGTTCCGATCTGCTCTAGTCCGCCGCACTAATCTTTTCAACACATTTAACGTTGTCGTATCAGTCGGAAACGTGTGCAAACTTTTTTCGAAAGGCACAGCTGTCTTGCTGCACCCATAAAGGATGCATGCCTGTGGCATATCGCAAAAAAAATCTATCAGAAACATCCAAAAATCTTCAAGAACTATATTTATCTCTTGTGTTTACGTGCTTCTGATCAGCGCGGGAAGAGGAGCCTTTCTCCTTTTACGTCACCGAGCCGTGGCGCATCGTCTACCAGTTGCCAGCAGCGTTTTCGAAGCTCGAGGAATTTACAGATTTTGATTGCGGATTATTAAAAACCGGCTGACTGGATGCTAAAAGTGACAACATATTGTTGATATACTCGCTAATGGCTATAATTTGATTGCATTAAATCAGGAATGATGAAATGGTCTGGACGATTACTTAAAGTTCCGCAACCGCAAGTCCGCAAATTTCTTGAAGTTCACACTTCCGCAACCGCAAGTCCGCAAACCGCAAGTCCGCAAACCGCAAACCAATTTGTGATATTTTCTCTGCATATATTGCAAAAATAGAGGTAAATAACTTTGTGGTAGTAAATTTATATATTATTTAATAAATCACTTATGATGTTAGTGGCACCACTGTCGCCACTGTTAGTGCCGCGTTCTTGCTAAGCACCGTTTGCCATGCATGTTGGTCATGCATGGGTTGGAATAATCAGTTGGTTATCTTTCTTGGTTTTAATAAAGGATAACAAAGTACTTTCATTCACTTGTAGTATTCAGGGACTCTCACTTTCACTCTGTGTTCACTCGCGTGTAGCATGTTCAATGTCTCTCACTCTGTCTCTCGTGTTCACTCTGTCTCTCGTGTTCACTCTGTCTCACGGATGTTTGAATCGTGAGGTGGCCTAGCACACTCAGTCACGTGTGTGTCTTTCGTGGACCAAAAGTTATCTGCCCAAAAAGTGAGAGTCTTTTCACAACTAACCTATGAACATGACGTCACGTCACGTCACGTCTTGGAGCTACCAATAAGAGACAAGACATACACTGTCCTCCCTTTCTCTTCAGCCAATCATGAAAGGCAAAGAAAGGCTGAATTTACACTTTTCGTAATCTAGACCTTAATCTTTGTTTTGACAAGCAGGAAAAATTATCGGTTTTACAAGAATTCTGGCGTACATTTTCTCGCTCTCTCTCTCGCTAATAAATCAATCTAGCTAACTTATTTCTATCCTTATTCAGACTAAAACACCTATTACAATGACAAAAATTATTGATATATATATATATATATATATATATATATATATATATATATATATATATTATATATATATATATATTATATATATATATATATATATATATATATATATATATATATATATATAATATATATATATATATATATATATATAATATATATATATATATATAATATATATATATATATATATATATATATATATATATATATATATATATATATATATATATATATATATATATATATATATATATATATATATATATATATATATATTATATATATATATATATATATATATATATATAATATATATATATTATATATATATATATATATTATATATATATATATATATATAATATATATAGATATATATATATATATATATATATATATATATATATATATATATATTATATATATATATATATATATATAGATAGATAATAGTATGATAGATAGATAGTAATAGTAGATAATTATATAATATATATATATATATATATATATATATATATATATATATATTAGTAGTTTAAATAATTACCCCGCAGCGCCCCTCAGATGTTATAGCTCACATTTTACCTTCCCCTCATTGTGACCACTTACTCAATATATCAACTTATCAATTATCAATATATCAAGTCACTCTAGGCTTACTTGTATACCTAACCTACCCTATCCGTAACCTAACGTAACCTAACCTGACGTGTTCAAGAGTAAACGCCACATACTCTTCCAGAAAACGGAAAGTTGCACCCGGTACGCGTCTGTAATCCCCAAGTGGGTATATTTGACCTTGTCTTTCACTTTATGAAAAAATGCATTATATAAGAAATAAACTGCTTTGTTATCTTTCCCACCATCATATATTTTTCTTATAGTCGCAGACGAAGTGGCAGTTAGCAGCCCTCGGTTCGCATGCCGCGCAATGAATACCATTATATATGGCTATTACTGCGTCTGAATATAGCAGCCGTTATTTTGTCGGTGACCTTTGCATCTTTTTACATAATAAACCATTTGAAATTCTCATAAATTACATATTTATCTTTCTTGTATCATGTTGCACGTGTGGTAACCCTACACGACATAGGAACAAGAAAGAAACAACAACATCAAGAAAAGAAGACTGAGGACAATAAAGGAAGAAGGATAAATCAAGATAACCAGAGGGACTCCGCACAACAGCTCCAGTTGGTTAGCTATGACTCATATATTATAATTAATAGGAGACAGAGAGTAAGATTATCAACCAAACAAGATTAACAGGAAAACAAGATTATTTGCTAGCTCATCGAAACAGGGCTAAAGTGATAACAAATCCTATGACTCACAGGTAAGCACGCTGATGCTAATAAGGGCGAGAAGCCAAGACTCCGCTGCTGAATCCTGGGGCCGGATGTTCGAACGTTCGTAACGTGTCTCTAAGATCATCTTTGCACTTAGATTGATCTTGGAACGTTCGTAACGCGTTTAGAGGTATTTTCAAACGATCTTTGCGAACATCCATCCGCTATTTGTTCGTTTTTCCACCATAGTGCTAAAGTTGCTGAAGAGCACTCGCACACTGTTCGTAGGGTCGCATGATGAAGGTTTTTCTAATATACAAGCCATATAAAGTTAGGTTATTAGTTGTTTATTTCATGTTGTGTTGTTTATGGTTGGTCAGGACGCTGTAGGGGGAATGTAAAGAGTGCAATGAATGGTATGCTGCCGAATGCCTATAGGTGACTGGAATGAGTGAAGTGCAAATAAAAAAGAAATGTGTCTTGTGCTAGAAGTGTATAGAGAAGATGATATGGGAGAGGAAGATGCGGGAAGTGAAGGAGGAGAATAGGAGACAAGGATGAGATGGAGAGAATGAGTCAAGCGAAGGATACGGATGGCGAGTTTCGTACACAAGTTGTTTCGTACCCAGGTTTTGTTAGTTGTTTCGTACACTGATTTTGAGTTTTTTCGTACATACCTGGTGTGTCGTTTCGTAACTCTAGTCATCAAGTTAAACTCTGAGCTGAGTACGAACGACTATAGTTTCATATAGACTACGAAACAACTTTTAGGTGTACGGATGATCGAATCTACTGGTGTACGAAACAACTTGTGTACGAACTGACTGCATCCTCCTCTCATCAATGCTACGGAGAGGTAAAGATAAGAGACATTCGAGCACCGGTGCACTAGTGCGTGGAATGCATGTATACTGTAGGTGGAAAAGTGAAATACATAAAGGTATAAGTGCAGTTTAGACCAATACATTACAACACAACCAATCGGTGGTTTTAAGTATCCTGAACGTTTCGTTCTTATTATAAGGAGTATTTCTAACCCACACAACAGCTGTCGGAAATGAAAAAATAACACATGGGGTCTTGGGGGACGAAACCTCCCCAGTGAGGTTAGGTTACGTAATCAATGCTCGGGTTAGATTAGTTAACTAGCAGGGGGTCTTGGGGGACGCAGCCCCCCTAGTTATGTGAGAAGAGTATTGGTCAAAAGAGAGTATTGGTTGAAACTGCATATTTACCTAAAAGAGTATGTAAAGGATAAAGGAATGTATGATTGGTGGGCAAGAATGTCTGAGAAGAGTACGTAGGTATACACTTTAATGGTAGAGTATTGGTCAATAGGGAGTATTGGTTGAAACTGCATATTTACCTAAAAGAGTATGTAGAGGATAAAGGAATGTGTGATTGGTGGGCAAGGATGTCTGAGAAGAGTAGGTACACTTGAATGGTAGAGTATTGGTCAATAAGGAGTATTGGTTGAAACTGCATATTTACCTAAAAGAGTATGTAGAGGATAAAGGAATGTGTAATTGGTGGGCAAGGATGTCTGAGAAGAGTAGACTCTACTCCAACTCTAAGAGATGGTATGTGAGTAAAGCCAAGTATTGAATGAATGGTTCAATGATGGAAGCCTGGGGTAGTGAGATGTTATTCTAGGCAAGTTCACGACCACTGAAATTGTGGAGTTAAAGCACATAAAAATCACTAGAATGCAGGCTTTCATTTCAACCTAACCCATCTACTGTAATATGTCAAGTCGGTATTATTTCCAAAGGTGGGCGCGCTGCTGAATTTTGGTACTTGCGCCCGCGCCCCTGCGCCGGCGGCGATGCCCACCTGCGCCCGCGCCGCTGCGCCGCTATTTTTGGCCCCTGCAGTTGCGCCCCGCGCCGCTGCGCCGCTGCGCCGCTATTAATTAAGTATGCCTATACAAAAACTGTGTGCAGTGCCAAAGTTTCTACCTATTTAGCCCCCAAAAAAACAGTTTTAGGCTATAAAAAAGTCATTTTTATTGAAAATACAACTTATAATAGGCATCACAGTTACCTATATTCTCATTAAAGATTAAACTATGGCCCGTGAGCTATATTGCTCGGCCGGCGGTAAATTTAGCCAGATTGGCCCCGCCCACTGAGTCTGAGTTTCTGTCTCTACTCATCCTTCTACTCAATGTCCTCCTCCTCCTCCTTGTCCTTCATGTTAGGCTCCAAGTACTTGTACCCCATAAGCTTCTCTTCTCTTCCCCATTGAGAAAGACCAGCTGCTCAAAGTTGCAGGCCGTCAGGGAGGCCTTTTTGGGCCTCAAGATGTCCCCGGCGACGCTGAACAGCCTCTCCACTGCAGCAGAGCTGGGGAGGGCAGTGTTGTACTTAATAAACATGTCAATCCAGGCCTCCCTGTGCTCCATGGGGAACATCTTGATAGTGAGGGGGTCCTCACTGTGGGCCCGCTTCCAGGACCGCACGGCGTTGTTAAGGACTAGTTAAAGCTGGGCAGCGGCGCGGACAGCGGCGCGGATTTTTGACTTGCGCCGCGCGCCGTTGCGCCGGTTTTTTGAGAATTCGCGCCGGCGCCGCTGCGCCGCCGGTTTTTAAGATGCGCCGCCGGCGCAGCGGCGCAGCGGCGCAATTTGCGGCGCACCTGCCCACGACTGATTATTTCAGTGCTGAGCTTGGGGGGAATCACCCCCGCTCAATCACTAACCTAACCTAGACATATAGTCAACTGGCCAACCTAACCTAACCTAACTGTTCAGGCTATTGCTGGTATTTAATCCCTGAATACAGAAACAAGGGTAAAATAGGAACACTCGCCGACGAAAAAAATTGGAACACCTGTCGTCGAGAATTCCTATCGGCGACAGTTCCAGGTATTGTCTAGTTACTTGGATAATGTATCTCATTAATAATACCCACCCTAAAATGGGTGGGTATTAGTTTGGTAGTGGGCTTTCAAAAGTCCTAGAATTCTTACCTACATCATCGTGTAGATTTCTTCATTCTGAGTATTTTGAACCCCATTACCTATGGTACAATTGAATCTGGACAGGAAACATTTAGGAAACATTGTTTGCAACCTTTGGAAACAGTTGGGAAACATTGTTTGCAAACAAAGTTTCCAAACAAAGTTTCCATCAATACTACGGCAGTGAGAAGCGGGGCAAGGTTTGCGGGGCGGGGATCCGCCCCGGATACTTGTAAAAAAAAAATTTCCCCGACAAAAACGAGTGCCATATTCATTCAATACACATCAAAACTATTCAGGAAAACTAAGTTTCGGCCTCGAAATCGTTGAAAGCCCACTACCGAAATTTTACTAATTGGGTATAAGTGGCAGCTATTAATTATTCAATTCATATATAATTATTCGCGCTGGCTAATTAAAACGGTAAAATTATAATCCTCTCCCGCCCTTATTAGTGTTTTTATTTTTCTCCAGACCTTCACAAATCCCTTCAGATACCTCTAAAAAGTAATTATAAAGTTGGGGAGTTACCCCCTTTAACATCCCCTCACCCCACCTAAAGTCCTAAATGACCCCCAAAATAACACTAACCTAACCTCATTATAACCTTATCTAACCCTACCAATAACCTCCTAGCGAGACCTAAGGGCAGGAAAGAACTAAAATTTTACCAGGTTAGGTTATATTGAGGTTATAAGTTTGTAATTTTTTGGGTGGGGACTCGCCAGGAGGTTATTAGTGAGCATACGTCTTCAGTCTTCAGATATTTCCTTTGGGGAGGCATGATATTTGTTTACATTCTAACTGCATTATGATTGGCTAACAATCTCAAAGGTAGATGAAATCTTTCCTCTGATTGGCCAAGCGACAGTCAGCTGTGTTCCATTCCTCTTCCGTTCCGTCGGAACGGAACGGAACGAGCTTGAAGATCGCATCATCGTGAGCTAAGAACATTCGGACGATCCTTTAAAAATACATTTTTGTGGTGTTCGTAGCCCAAGATCTAAGATGGCCGCTAAGAACACTCGAAGATGATCTCAGAGGCGGAAAGTTACGAACGTTCGAACATCCAGCCCCTGATTGGCCTAAGATACGAGTGCCACACCTAAAATGGGCGGGACGCATATTCCCCTTCTGTATACCACTCCAGCACTCCGATTCAAGTGAGGTAAATTTTAAATTTT
This sequence comes from Chionoecetes opilio, assembly GCA_016584305.1. Lineage (NCBI taxonomy): Eukaryota > Metazoa > Arthropoda > Malacostraca > Decapoda > Majidae > Chionoecetes > Chionoecetes opilio. The sequence goes on from JACEEZ010022133.1 coordinate 349,943, forward strand.
GAAGGCAGACTCAAAGAAAAACGCGCGCGCAGCAACACTGTATGGTGGAAGAAACTTGTTTTACTGTGTCCTACGTAAGTATAGCCTGGGTTCTTATATGTATATTTGTTGTGCATTTACATATATTGTTAAGATAATAGCAGCAAACGGGCGCAAAAGGCGTAAAACATAGGTTTACGGAGATAAATATGCTGAGAACGGCTCAAAAAGATATTTCAAAACCAAATATCGAAAAATTAAGTCCACTGGAGTGGTGGAGTGGCATACAGAAGGGGAATATGCGGGCGGGACACATGCATGTGTCACCAATAATTGTATATAGGGAAGACAGGCCAATATGAAAGTATTGTAAAATGAGCCTTACAATAGGAGCAACTTTTGGGGGCGGAAGTCACTCAACAAAATAATAGATATAACTAAAGCGAAAACACAAGAGAGAGAGGATGACATTCTGAGAGACACATTCTCCGAGAAACCAGACTCAGGGGTGCAGGCTTATAAGAGAGAGAGATTGAGGGCGAGATGGCCACTCTGTTCATAGTAAGTGAAGTCTAAGCTTACAATGCAAGTCTTTAAGCAGCTCTTAATATTATTATAGGTTGTGTGTTATTTAAGAATGAGGAATATGTGTAGGATGTTTATGTTGTTTTAGGATGTTATAGGATGTTTTAAAATGTGTATATTATAGGAGGTGTTACGTATATGAAAATTGATTAAGTGAAGATATAAGTGTTGAATAACTTGTGTGGCTAATGAGAGATAAATGTTGAATAACTTTTATGGCTAATGAGAGATAAGTGTTGAATAACTTTTGTGGCTAATGAGAGATATAAGTGTTGAATAACTTTTATGGCTAATGAGAGATGAGAGTTAAATAAGTTTTGTGGCTAATGAGAGATAAGTGCTGAATAACTTTTGTGGCTAATGTGAGGTAAGTGTTGAATAACTTTTGTGGCTAATGAGAGATAAGTGTTGAATAGCTTTTGTGGCTAATGAGAGATAAGTGTTGAATAACTTTTGTGGCTAATGAGAGATAAGTGTTGAATAACTTTTGTGGCTAATGAGAGGTAAGTGTTGAATAACTTTTGTGGCTAATGAGAGATAAGTGTTGAATAACTTTTGTGGCTAATGAAAGATAAGTGTTGAACCTTGTGTATTTATTACACTTCATTTTGAGATTAATGTATGAGTTAAATATTGACTGCCCGGAGAAAAGTTTGTTAATGCTAAGCAGTAAACTCAAAAAATACAACCGTGTTCCCTTTGAACCCCGAAGCCTAGACTTAGAGCTGCAGGGAACACAAAAAAAGTCGTGCAACCTTGCAGGCACGACACACGCCCAGTATCCCTGCGCTTACCGACGATCACTCGGCTACGTTTGTTTACACTGACGTGAGCGTTCGTGCGGTGGCTTGCGGCAGGAAGGTCTACTGTGATAGCTTTGCAACCTTCGTTGGTGTCTCGAGGAAAGTTATTCAGCTAACCACATGGGCGTAGTTCATGAGACGCGGCGAGGGACGCCGTGAGACTTGTGTGGGGTGGCGGCGATGGTAAGAGAGATTTGTGGGGTGTTGAGAGGGAAGAGAGCTGGTCTATCCTCCTAGTGAGACCACAATGATTAATTATTCACCAGGTGATTTTATAGTGGACTTCTAATGATGTTAGACCTTGATGCATGACAGAACAACCTGGAGGCCGTCCCTAGCGTGCCTAATGATCATGTCACGCATGGCTGCAGGCATCATGGCAGGAGTTGTATATGTGTGGCAGGGTGGTACTCGTTTCTTTTGCAATTTAATGACTGGTTGCGATAGGCGCTCAAAGTCAGCTTCAACTTACTGGATAATAGCGTCTGGTGAATAGGTGGGCAAGAAATGTAGTCAGAATATATCCAAGCATACAAGAAAGACGCTTGTCTTAGACTTTGTGACTTTAGGAGATGGGGGGGAGGGATTTTGGTTTCTAAGTATCCTGCACATTTTTTGACGAGAATGTTTCTTTCAAATAGCTTTTTGATGTATATTTCAAAAATCCAAAATTTTTCTTTTTGGCAAAATAATTTTTTTGGGGGTAATAATTCTGCAGAACTAGGATCTCTCTGCTGCTCTTAATACTCACGTTTTTTGTATGATTTCTGCTTCAGCATGTGGTGGAGATAATCACTTGCGAAAACTCAAAATGAATTATCCCTTTTCATCGGAAGCTATTCGAAAAGTGTCCATATCCTATGCTGTAAGAGGTGTGTGGCGGCCATAATGGCCAACCAGAATTGCTAACGGAACTTCTATCATAACCTAAAAAAAGCTAATCTAAACCTCTAAACCTAACAAAAGGTAACCTAAACCTAACAAAACCTGAACTTATTCTAGAGCAAACTCCACATAATGACCTCCTAGGCTAGGGGGACAACCCCCTGAACCTCATTTGGGTAGGGTCAATGGGTCACCCCTAAAAAAAGGTGATTATGCCGAAAAATAAATATCAGATTATTAAAATGCACATAAAATCAATAAAAAAAGAATCTCGTAAAAAACATAGCAGGATGCTTAGAAGCCAAATAATTCCATTTAAAGTGGCTATTCAGATTGTACAAGTTTTCAGTTATATTACCAGTGGAAATTAAATGTGTAAAGGTCATACATTGCTGAATAAACTCATCAGTGTGCATGACGCCATGATGGGTGTGCAGAAAATAGACGAGTGGTGTCAGGTGTGATCTGCGCTTTTGTGGTGGAATACCATTGCTACATGCCTCATAATCTGACCAAATCCTTATTTCTGAGACACTACTTGTCAAGTTGTAGGTGCCTTCTATGTAGGTAGTAAGCGAAGCGGAGCATTTACGATGGCAAATCTCTGAACAAGCCATTGATGTTTATACGAAAGTGTGTATCTTACTCAAACATGTGTAGAATGAGCATAATATTTGATAAACATTAACAGCTTCAAGTTCATCCTTGTCACTTATATATTTTCTCCAAAACAATTATCATTATGAAATAGTACACGTTAGAGTAACAGTTGTCATAACGATGGAATGCGTCAGTATAGCTGACATCAATGTGCATGACAAATATTGTTAGATCATACAAGCACAGAATGAATACTCATCAGAAAACCACCATGAAGTTTTGAAATGTGATATTATTGTGACTTATTTGGACGCAAAAGAATGCAGCTTTTCGTTGGTTGGTTGTTTTTATTGCGTAAATCGCCCATATACTGTACGCATATACATACATACCCACACTTTGGGGAGGTGGTAGCCGAGTGCTTAGCATCTTTGAGTGGTGAACTCGATGTCCCGAGTTCGAATCCTGCCGGGATAACCCTTTCGTCCATCTTTAACTCGGTGGCCAGAGGATTAGAACCTGGTAGTGGTGAACACAAGGTACCGATTTCAAGTCCCGCCAGGAGCAACTGTTTCTTTCATTGTCGAGTGGCCGAAGATACCCACATGCTAGTCATCAGCCTCACCTTCGACTGCGACTGCAAGTGCGGCGGAGAGCACCATGGGGCAGCATGAGCCTCAAATCAAACCATCACAGAAAACCATCACAGGTGTCACTATAAAAAGCCATGGGCGAGGGCTAACCCTCACCGCCCTCCAGAATGTGCAGGGCCAACCACCTGAGCCCTCAAGGAATAAAGAAAAAACCTAAAGAAGAAAGATAATAGCCTACAGGCGCTTTAGGCTCCAACATAGAGAAAAAACTAAGTCATTCCCTGTGAATGTGAAGTCATCCCCAAGTACGGCATACGTCGCCTGTTGTTTCTTCTTCTGTTAATTGCTTTGGTTCTTGTTCCTAGTGACACATTTTTGCGTCAATTAAGAATGCATTCCTGTATTTATCATTTATGTCGGCAGATGTTGTAGTAGTAATTGTAGTAGTAGTAGTAGTCAGCAGCAGCAGTAATATTATTATTATTATTATTATTATTATTATTATTATTATTATTATTATTATTATTATTATTATTATTATTATTATTATTATTATTATTATTATATTATTATTAGTAGTAGTAGTAGTAGTAGTAGTAGTAGTAGTAGGCAGGGCTTGAAAACGAAAAAAAATCTCAAACGGTTCGTTCCGATCAGAAACAGTATTATTAACGTTTCGTTTTTCGTTCCTCCTCCAAACATAACGTTCCTGAACCAGTTAGAACGAAATGAAAACCGGTTAGAACGTTATTCTCAAACCATGTAATGAATATGCTATTAGCCCTAATAAATAATAATGCCTATACATGACTACATTTTTATATCTGGTAATAAAGCCATACTTTTCATGGTGCATAGTATCCAACAAAATCAAACCCTTAGATGTCGTAAGAACTGTATTATTATACGACTTAAATAAGGCAACCCATTTACATATACAATACAGGAAGCGTAGTGTAGGAGTATGCAATCTCAGTCGTCGTAAAGACATGAATCACTAATTATTTATTAATATTATATATCAATCAATCAATCATTGGGGGCATACGCCGGGGGGCGCGTCGCCTCGCCCACCCTACGACGCCACTCCCGGGGGTCACCACGCGCGAGTTCCCATGCAGGCTCCTTTCCCATACCAAGCAGCTCTCGACAAGAAACATCAACTTGCCCCAGCCACGAGCCTTGTGGGCGCCCCCTTGGCCTCCTCCACGCCGGATTATCTCTTACAGATACAACCCGATGGGAAGGATCGGTTTCAGGGTAGCGTGCCACATGCCCATATAGCCGAAGTTGGCGCTGACGAACTATGCAGGTAATAGGCCTCGATTCAGTCTCACGGTGCAATCGCTGATTTGACACGTAATCATCCCAGCGATACCCCATGATTCTGCGAAGACACTTATTACCAAAGGCATTGATTCGTCTCTTCAAGTCACTATTTAGTGTCCATGTCTCACAACCATAGAGTAAGACAGGGATCACAAGCGACTTGAAGATCCGGATCTTTGTCCTCCTGCACAGGTACCGACAACGCCAAATACTCCCGCTGAGCGAGTCCATAACACCGTGGGCTATGCCAATCCGTCGTAAGACTTCTTGACGTGACCCGCCGTCATTATGGACTGCGCTACCAAGGTATGTAAAACTTTCCAAGATCTCAATGTCCTCGCCACACGCATGAACAGACTGTACTGCTTCATCTAGTAAGTCTCCAAATACCTGGACCTTGGTCTTGAGCCAGGAGACCTCAAGTCCCAAAGGCTTTGCCTCCTCGTGCAGCGCCTCGAGAGCCATCACCAGGACCTCCAGCGACTCAGCAAAGATTACTGCATCATCGGCAAAAACAAGATCAGTGATCTTGGTGTTGCCGACGGATGCTCCACAATCACTTTGATCTACAACCTTGTCCAATACCCAGTCCATACAAGCGTTGAAAAGTGATGGGGCAAGGACGCACCCTTGCCTCACTCCTGTATTCACAGGAAAGAAGCTGGATACACCTGCCCCACACTTCATAGCACTCGCAGTCCCAGAATACAGACCAGTTATCAAACCAATAGTCCTTGCAGGAATCCCTCGAAGTCGCAGAAGATCCCAGAGTGACTCACGATGCACTGAGTCAAACGCCTTCTTGAGATCAATATAGGCTGCAAGCATCCCCTGTCGAAACTCACGTCGGCGTTCCACCAGGACACGAAGCGCTAGGATACGGTCCGTTGTTGACTTACCAGGCGTGAACCCAGACTGCTGAGGTCTCTGATGCTTCACCAAATGACTGCGAATTCGTGTCAGCAATAGATGGGCAAGCACCTTGCCTGGTACGCTGAGCAGTGTAATACCGCGGTAATTGTTGCAGTCCTGACGGTCCCCTTTCCCTTTCCAGATAGGGACGACCAGCCCCCTTTTCCAGTCAGGAGGAATGGTACCTGATTGCCACACGGCAGTCAGGACAGCATGCAACCCGCGGATCATGGCCTCACCCCCAGCTTTGAGGAGCTCCGCACTGATATTACAAACACCAGCTGCCTTTCCACCCTTCAACTTTGCTACAGCTTCTCTGACTTCGTCAAGAGAGGGTGCGGTTTCGTCAATGGGAGGAGCGGCATCCACTGCCTGTAACCCAGTGGTGTGAAGCTGCTCAGTTGGAGGGTCCACCGCGGTGGATATTATATATGGCAAAACTATATTAATTCGTAATATCACCAGCCCACTAATTAAATAAACCTAATCAATGAAGTCAATGACTACATGTGGTAGTCCAAGGACTCGAACTCAGGACACTCACACCGAAATTCGGCGCATCAAGCATTAGACTATGCACACAGTTAAACATTTAAGCACATACTCACGATATATAATCCCTTTTCGAATACTGGATATTAATCTAAGCATATTCTTAAACTAAACTGCAGTATAATAGTTTAACGATTGCACGAATGGAAGGTGTAATAAAATAAGGGAACGTGATGCATATCACGAAGACATAAATTCATAATTATATAAGGTAAAAAATAGTTATTCTTCACAAATTAAATGAAAAGTGATGCATATGATACTATTTGAAATAAAACTACATCGTCAATTGCCACGTGAACAAATACAGTAGACTTAATTAATGTAGCTATGTATGTAATACACATGCATTTACTTAAGTCATTTGGCTACTGGAAGTGAAAATGGATTAGTGACCATATATGGCATGGAACGAAAAAATAACGTTATTAACCGGTTACAGGGATTTCAAAATAGCGTTTTTGCTCAGGAACAGTAAATATGATAACGTTTTCGTTTCCGTTTTTGTTCCGAGCATAATTTCGTTCGTTTCGGTTTTCGTTTTCGTTCCCTTATACCGTTTCCAAGCCCTGGTAGTAGGAGTAGTAATCATCATTATCACTCCTTTATTTCGTATAAAATATACATAGACTCAATTGGTGCATAATATAGAATTAAGCAAGGAAAGCTTGTCAATAAAATAAAGTTTTACATATAATATGTCAACATATAAAATATGAAACTCAAGGGACCGCAGGTCCATCTAAAAGAAAATCTAAACAATCATTCACACATTATCTAAAATTACACATACAGGCAGATACCTGCAGTTTTATGTATTGTATACCCTTAAATGTTTGGTGCATAGTGGTTCAGATGGCCATGTTCATGATTTTGTACCCACATTATTCTAGCTTTGATAGTTTGCAGTTTCTATCAAATTAATGTTATTGTGGAAATTCTCCACTGTACCACCCTCTCAATTAGTGGAGAGTGGTGGTTTTGTCCCCCCCCCCCCCCTTTGTAATAAAGGAGGTGTTGTTCGCTCACCGTACGGGAGAGATAGGAATGTATAATATATATATATTATATATATATATATATATATATATATATATATATAGTTATAATGGTATTGGGTAAAATAAGGCAATTTAAGTAAAATAATAGTATTGGGGTATGGTAAATGAACAATTCCAGTCGTATTAACCATTATCACCTTGTTTAGAAACGACTGGTTATTAGCCACCGTCATAATATATGCGCCTATAATACGTGGACACGTAGCTGTAGGTATTCGGGGCGGCACCAGCCACCCGCGGAGCAATTCAGTACACTTTAGATTCCCTACATAGCAACACCAATTTTTTTTTTTACATCACAAAGGACTGGCCAAGGGCACAACAAAAATGGGTAACACAAAGCCCGCTTAGTTGCCAGTACCTATAAAGAAGACAGTAAGAGAATAAAATAAAAAAGAGGGGTGAGCCAATTTAGTTCGGGAGGTGTCTTGTTACTCTTCTTTTGAAAAGATTTAAGTCATAGGAAAGTGGAAAAATAGAAACAGGAAGAGAGTTCCAGAGTGACCAGTCAAAGGGATGAAAGTGTAAAGATACTGATTAACTCTTGCATTAGGAAGATGGACAGATTAGGGATGAGAATGAATAGAAAGTCTTGTGCAGCGAGGCCGCGGGAGGGGGGGAGGCATGCAGTTAGCAAGTTCAGAAGAGCAGTGAGCATGAAAATAACGGTAGAAGAGAGCAAGAGAAGCAACATTGCGGCGGTGATTTAAAGATTGAAGACAGTCAATCAGAGGAGAGGAGTTGATGAGACGAAAAGCTTTTGACTCGACCCTGTTTAGGAGAGCTGTATGAGTGGATCCTCCCCAAACATGTGAGACATACTCCATACATGGGCGGATAAGGCCCCTGTAGAGAGCAAGCAATTGGGAGGGAGAAAAAAAAGGACGCAGACGCCACAGGACACCTAACTTCTTAGAAGCTGTTTTACCAAGAGATGAGATGTGAGATTTCCAGTTCAGACTTTTAGTAAAGGATAGTCCTAGAATATTCATTGTAGAAGAAAGAGACAGTTGAGTGTCATTGAAGAAGAGGGGATAGTTATCTGGTAAGTTTTGTCGAGTAGATAGGTGAAGAAATTGGGTTTTTGAGGCATTGAATAAAACAAGGTTTGCTTTGCCCCAATCAGAAATTATAGAAAGATCAGAAGTTAGGCGCTCGGTGGCATCTCTCCGTGAATCACTTAGTTCCTGTTGAGTTGGACGTCTATTAAACGACGTTGAAAAATGCAGGGTAGAATCATCAGCGTAAGAGTGGATAGGGCTTTGAATTAGACTTAGAAGATCATTAATGAATAATAGAAAGAGAGTGGGTGATAGGACAAAACCCTGGGAACACCACTATTGATAGATTTAGGAGAAGAACAATGTCCGTCTATAGTAGCTGCAATAGAACGGTTTGAAAGGAAACTTAAGATGAAGGTAAAGAGAGAAGGATAGAAACCGAATGAGGGTAATTTGGAAATTAAAGATTTGTGCCAGACTCTATCAAAAGCTTTTGATATGTCAAGGGCAACAGCAAAAGTTTCACCGAAACCCCTAAAGGAGGATGACCAAGATTCAGTTAGGAAAGCTAGAAGATCGCCAGTAGATCGCCCTTTATGGAAACCGTACTGACGGTCAGATAAAAGATTGTGAGCAGATAGATGCTTAAGAATCTTTTTATTAAGTATAGATTCAAAAACTTTAGAAAGGCAGGAAGTCAAAGCTATAGGACGGTAGTTTGAAGGATTAGAACGGTCACCCTTCTTAGGAACAGGTTGGATGTGAGCAAACTTCCAGCAAGAAGGAAAGGTGGAAGTAGAAAGACAAAGACGGAAAAGTTTGACCAGGCAGGGTGCAAGCACAGAAGCACAGTTTTTGAGAACAATAGGAGGGACTCCGTCAGGACCGTAAGCCTTCCGAGGATCTAGGCCAGAAAGGGCAAAGAAATGACAGGCATAATATAGTCAGAGGGTGGAGGAAAAAGAGGAACAAGCCCTTCATCAACCAGTGTGGAATTTTTAGCAAAGGTTTGAGCGAAGAGTTCAGCTTTTGAAATAGATGAGACAGCTGTGGAGCCATCTGGGTGAAGCATAGGAGGGAAAGATGAAGAAGAAAAATTGTTAGAGATGTTATTTGCTAGATGCCAGAAGTCACGGGAGGAATTTGATTAAGAAATATCTTGACATTTTCTATGAATGAAAGAGTTTTTGGTAAGTTGAAGTAAAGATTTGGCATGATTACGGGCAGAAATATAAAGGGCATGAGTTTCAGGAGATGGATGCTTACGGTACCGTTTGTGAGCCACCTCTCTATCTCGGACGGCATAGAACAAGCAGAGTTAAACCAAGGTTGACGGGCTTTAGGATTAGAGAAAGTGTGTGGAATGTACGCCTCCATGCCAGAGACTATGACCTCAGTTATGCGCTCTGCAAAAAGAGATGGATCTTTGACATGGCAGCAGTAATCATTCCATGGAAAATCAGAGTAGTACTGCCTTAGGTCTTCCCACTTAGCTGAGTTGAAGTGCCAGAAGCACCTCCGCTTAGGTGGGTCCCGAGGCGGCACCGGAGCGATAGAACAGGTTACGGAAATAAGATTGTGATCGGAGGAACCCAATGGAGAGAATAGTTTCACAGAGTAATGAGTATTGCTAAGCTTCCCTGATTAAACCGAGAAGTTTTATATAAACTTGTATATATAAGTTAAAAACCAAAGGACGTGTTTTAGCAACATTGCGAAAATCCCGCCGCGACAAGTTGGTTGATAGCCTACCTGACTCCAAACCAAGACACTCAACTCCGCCGTTCACCTTCGGCTCTGATCACGCGGCCACACCGAGTGCCATGTCGTGCACTATTGATCAAGTCCTTAAACCCAACCAAACCCTCCTAGCCACCTGATAAGTATCCTTAGTTAGTGCTAGCCGGGGTAGGTATCAGGAAACGATAGGTTTTTTTTTCTGTAGGTAGGTAAGAATTCAAGTTAAATATATTTTTGTGTAACACAATTTCCACATGGTGCCCCGAGTGAGGAATATTGATGTTCATGTTATTCGGAGTGGCCGTTGTGGGACATAGTCATAAGCCTACAACAATTGGTGGTTAATGGAGCGGAAGTGATGTGTTTTGGGGCGTCAGGAAGACAGACAGCCTCGACCCAACAGCCGTGTAACTACCATACGCCAGTTAGGAGATAACACCAGTGGTTACGTAGTGATCGTAGTTTGGGGAGGCGGTAGCGGAGTGGTTAGGGTCTCCAACTGGTGTTCTCGGTGACCCGAGTTCGATCCCCAAAGAAAACCAAAACCTTTCTGCACCGTCGAGTGGCCTAAGAACACCCACATGCCCTGCCATCAACTCTACCTTCGATTGCGAGTGCATCGCAGGACACAGGGGGGCGGCATGAGCCACACAGGTTTCATTATAAGAATCCTGCCTGCGCCACCACGGGCGAGGACCAACCATCAGAGCCCTCAAGTGAACCTCCAGAGCCTACCATCCGAGCCCTGGGTCACTCACCACTGCCTACAGGCGCTATAGACACAAATGTAAAAAAAAAGAAAAAAAGAAGAAAAAAGTTAGTTGCAATAATACAGTGGTGGTTGTTAATAGGCCTGGTTACGCGTCTTGGTAGACCGAATCAACTTAGGATACTTCTTCTCAACTTCCACCACTTAGGATATAATCATTTAAGTAAGAACTACTACCTCGTAATCTTGCATATAATATTTTCATTTGACTTAATTATCTTATTATTATTATTGACTTAATCATGGCGGAATTAACGAAAAGTTCGTTATCGGCGAAATTAGGGTGGCTTACATGAATATATAATAGTGTGAGGACGCAGCTAAGACTACTCCTATTAACTATACTAGTTTAAAGACAAGTTTGCCATTGTTAAATCAATGAGCTAAATATGAAGAGGCTTACTTAGTTAATGAAGTTGAATTAAGAGCAGCTGGGGATAAGGATAAAATTCACCAATGTGTGACCAAGTATGAACAAGAGTGTCAAAAATATCTTGATAAGATACTTGAATACGAGGAATTACTGGAGCGTGCTCAGAAACCCACAGCTAAAGCCTTTTTACCCAAAATTGAACTACCAGACTTGTCATTACCTCAGTTTTCAGGGAAAAATTGATTCTCCTTCTGGGATTAATTCAAATTTATTTATGATAGAACTGACTTAACAGAGGTGCATACATTAACTTATTTGTTGAGTCATTTGCGAGGTCCTGTATATTTACTAGTAAAGGAATTAACAGTTGAAAATGCCAATTATAATGTGGCTCTCAAGATTCTCAAGGATAATCTTGAAGATAAAGACTTAGTTGTAAAGAACCTATTTTGCAGGTTTATGGATCTATCAAGTTATTCTCATAATTTAAAGGAATTAGAAGATTTCAGAGTAACTTTGAATTGCACCCTAAGAGCAATTGAAGCTCATAAACCCTTGGTTGAATCAGACTGGTTACTCAGTATTATGATCTGGAGAAAATTACAAACCAGGATGCGAGACCGTTTAAATCAGAGGTATAATAGTAACTACTTCACGGTCAAACAAATAGAAGAGGGATTATTGCAGGAGTGTAAACATTTGCAGGGTATTGAGCAGGAACCCCCCACAGTGAGATTGATATAATTAGACCTAAGGGTAATCAGCTATATCAGCCGCCCTCAGAGTTTGAAGATCCCTCATTAGTGGGTAATTATCCCACGCCTGCTAAAGTAACGGGGGTCAAACAGCCTGTAGATAAAATTCAATCAACTCAACCAACCAGTAAACCACAAAAGCCTACTCAAATAACAGGTACAATCCCTAAATCCAGGGCTGATTTTAGTGAAGTCAGAAGAAATTGTGTCTTTTTGTGAGGGGGAACATACACCCTCCACATGTAATGTCTATCCAGATTGTGCTACTAGGTTTATTGAACCTGTGTAATTGTCTGTCCTGTCTCAGTGGTAAACATGCTTTAAATGCATGCCCTATGAAGTTAAGAACTTGTAGGAAATGTAAACAATCTATTCACAGCATAGCTCTTTGTCCTAACAGTGATATTAACTCAGACCCTACAGTAGTTAAAATGGCAGTCACTAATAAGAGTACTTCAACAGCTGTCCCTACGGCAGATTTGAAGGTGAGCCACAATGGTAATTCAGTCATTGTAAAGACAATGTTTGACAGTGGTGCACAAAGATCCTTCATTAGTAGGGAGATAGTTGATTTATTATAACTACCCATAATTAGTAAAGTGAACTTAGCCATTTCAGGTTTTCTTGCCAATAAAGAGGATCAAAATCTTGACTTGGTTTGACTTGGTCAACCCATAGTCGAATTAGGAAAATATAAATGTAGGGTAGCTACTGTAGTTAATAATATTGGTAAAAGTTCGATTAGTTAGAAATACCTTTGAGGACGTTGATGGTCCATTCCAACTAATTATAGGAGCTGATTATTTTGGGAGTTACCTAAGGAAGGTCATCAAAAGACATAAAGTCTCTATGTTCACCAGCGCTGGTGGTAATGTATAATGGGACCCATCCCACAAACTACTCACCAAGCCGAACAAGGGGAACGTATTCCTAGTCATGCACAACCCCTATTAATTACCAGAATAGAGGCGTTTTGGTTAAGGATATAGATACTACATACCGCCAGAATTTTAATTTCCTAATTTCTTTTGTGGACCTCGGAGATTGTTCATATACGAGTGGTTGTTCATAACATTTTTATGTACATATTCTTATAATCCATTTAAAGTTGGTTTCGTGCCTTATAATGAGGTAACAACATATTTTGTGAAGTTTTGTTGATGTGGCCATATACGTCAAGGGATGAATATATATCGGTTTTTTCACATGAGTAAAAATATTTCTTGATCTATACTTTTATTTGAATACTCCCAGTGGTCACCAGCAAAGGTATGAAAACAACAAATCAAGATTTTCGTCAAAGAGATTACGGTTCCCATCGACAGAGACTACAGGCGCAAAGGAACAAATTGGGCACAGAAGGTTTTGTTTCGTCTCTTAACTCATGTATGCAGGAACTATTCACTGTCTGAGAAACAAATACGAGTTAATGTATGTCTAATGTATTTTTATTTACAGATTATACGCGTAAAACTGCTTATATTTTACAATTATCAACCATTATAACCATTGCAAGAATCTGTTATGTATAGGGTAAATAACGATCAGCACGACTAAGGAACTCTATTAATATTATTCCTTATATGAACTCACACCATCGTAAAGTCACAGATATAGTTATCTGCTGTTAAAAGATACAGAATACGGTCTGGGTCTTGGTCTGGGGAGACTCTGGGCTCAGACTCTTGGCTTCTTTTTCTTTTAATACCTTTGCTGGTGACCACTGGGAGTATTTAAATAAAACTATAGATCAAGAAATATTTATACATGTGTAAAAACCGATAAATATTCATCCCTTGACGTATATAGCCACATCAACAAAACTTTACAAAACATGTTGTTACCTCATTATAAGGCACGAAACCAACTTTAAATGAATTATAAGAATATGTACATAAGAATTTTATGAACAACCTCTCGTATATGAACAAAATCCGAGGTCCACAAAATAAATTAGGAAATTAAAATTCTGGCGGTATGTAGTATCTATATCCTTAACCAAAACGCCTCTATTGGAAGCACTTTCTTGCCTACACCAATTAGTTAGTTATTAGAGGAAAGTGATATTCCAGTTCATAATAAATATATTGTCACTAAGAAAAATCGAACTAATAATGTGTCTCGAGGAACTACTACCCTCAGTGAAACCTACTACCAGTGAAAATTTGCATACGAAAAGTAAACATCAATTAAAAAAAAAGTATTATGTACTAGGAAATAGACGTCTACACTAAAGATGTGGAACGTGTCCAAGTTCGCACAGGCTAAAGTCAACTTTTTAAATACCCTCACCTTAAAATACTTCTGTTACAACCTGACCTAACCCAACCTAACCTTCACCATCCCCTTCTTTGATTTTCTATACTTTTTAACGTAACGTAAACCTTTTACAAGCCTATATGCACTCTAGACCTTGCCCCCATTCGCAGAGTAAACATATTACAAGCCAATATGCACTCTAGACCTTGCCCCCATTCGTGGAGTAAACATTTTACAAGCCTATATGCACTCTAGACCTTGACCCCATTCGTGGAGTAAACATTTTACAAGCCAATATGCACTCTAGACCTTGCCCCCATTCGTGGAGTAAACATTTTACAAGCCTATATGCACTCTAGACCTTGACCCCATTCGTGGAGTAAACATTTTACAAGCCAATATGTACTCTAGACCTTGCCCCCATTCGTGGAGTAAACATTTTACAAGCCTATATGACAGATTCACCAATCTATTTAGTACCAAAGAATGAATTCGGCTGAAATAGGTGTATAGAATATACGTACTATATGTACACCTGCGCTGCCCCACATTACGTACAAGCAGCAGACCCAGCCATACACCCTTAGCGCCTCACACCTTAAAGACGGAGTTATATGTAATACACACACACACACACACACACACACACACACACTTACACCGTGGCCACCGAGATGACAAGGCCTGCTACATCGACCGTGACGTCACACCATGCGGATCCCACCCGCTCCGCTCCCCGTACAAGTTTACCTACCTAATATAATGTTTATCAGTATAAAAGATATACTGTTATCTTCGGAAATGTTTGTTCTATAATATTATTAAAAAAAATCGTAAAACACACAAAAGAAATGCCATTATGAGACTTTCAAGAAATATGCATTAACTTAAACTCTTCGCCATTTAATATTTTGCTCAAAAACTCTTTACATGGAGAATATCAATAGAAGCGAAATTTAATTAACTTTCCATTTATATATTTCGTTTAGTCATAAATGAATTAGCAGTATGCATAAATTAGCGTGAACTAAATATTAAAAATCATGAAATCGGGTAATTTCCTACCTAATATATGTTTATCAGTATAAAAGATATACTGTTATTTTTGGAAATGTTTGTTCTATAATATTATCCAATAAAAAACCGTACAACACACAAAAGAAATGCCATTATGAGACTTTCAAGAAATATGCATGAACTTAAACTCTTCGCCATTTAATATTTTGCGAAAAAACTTTTTACATGGAGAATGTCAATAGAAGCGGAATCACATTAGCTTTCCATTGATATATTTCTTTTTCTGATAAATGAATTAGCAGCATGCATAAATTAACGTTAACTAAGTAAATAACATCATGAAATCGGGTAATTTTTCCCGATTGATGAGGTTATTTATTTAGTTAACGCTAATATATGTATGGTTATAATTCATTTTTCAGAAGAAAAAAAAATATCAATGGAAAGCTAATGCGATTCCACTTCTATTGATGTTCTCCATGTAAAAAGTTTTCACGCAAAATATTAAATGGCGAAGAGTTTAAGTTAATGCATATTTCTTGAAAGTCGCATAATGGCATTTTTTTGTGTGTTTTACTGTTTTTTATTGGATAATATTATAGAAAAAACATTTCCAAAGATAACAGTATATCTTTTATACTGATAAACCTATATTAGGTAGGTAATTATCCGATTTCATGATTTTTAATATTTAGTTAACGCTAATTTATGCATACTGCTAATTCATTTATGACAAAACGAAATATATCAATGGAAAGCTAATTAGATTCTGCTTCTATTGATATTCTCCATGTAAAGAGTTTTTGAGCAAAATATTAAATGGCGAAGAGTTTAAGTTAATGCATATTTCTTGAAAGTCTCATAATGGCATTTCTTTTGTGTGTTTTACGATTTTTTATTTGATAATATTATAGAACAAACATTTCCGAAGATAACAGTATATCTTTTATACTGATAAACATTATATTAGGTAGGTAAACTTGTACGGGGAGCGGAGCGGGTGGGATCCGCATGGTGTGACGTCACGGGCGATGTAAAAGGCCTTGTCATCTCGGTGGCCACGCTTACACACACACACACACACACACACACACACACTCACACACACACACACACACACACACACACACACACACACACACGTCAGCACATCACCAAAAGGCAGATGACAATAGTATTAGGAAGCACCTGACAAGTATATAGGAGAAAATTTTGTCTTTTTCTGTACACTATTTGATCAGAAGTACATTGGTAGCAGGAGTGTCAGCAGTGTTAGCAGTGTCAGCAGCAGCAGGAGGCAGCAGTGTGGCGTAACAGGTGTGAGAGGAGCGGCAAGAGCCTGAGCAGGACAGTAAAGAGACAGGTGGACGGACAGGTGCAAGGGGTTGGCCAGCTGACGGGGCGCGGCAGGATGTAAACACTGGCCACTGGATGACAACAAGCCTATATGCACTCTAGACCTTGCCCCCATTCGTGGAGTAAACATTTTACAAGCCAATATGCACTCTAGACCTTGCCCCCATTCGTGGAGTAAACATTTTACAAGCCTATATGACAGATTCACCAATCTATTTAGTACCAAAGAATGAATTCGGCTGAAATAGGTGTCCAAGCGAGCATCGCTCTCTTGGACAATTATGGTTTATGAAGAGAATGATCAAGGGTTAAGAAATAATTATGTGAAAATATAGAAATTCAAGAATACATGAAAGTGGTGATAATGATCATAACTTCGATTTATCTTGTCTCCTCTGCTGAAGGTCATGGAGAGAGAGAGAAAAAAGAAGATACAGATACATTTATTTTGGCCCTTTAGCAATACAGTAATGTAAACTATATATACATGTATATATTATAAGGCTTGGTCTGTCGAGCCGGAGCTCTTATACAGACCTGTTGCGAAACATAGTTGCCGATTTAGGTCAGATAAATAAGGTCCGAGAAATAATATAAAAAATAAATCGCATTACCTTTAAAAATTCTACCAAAGATAATTATTATATAAGAAATAGTTAATAACATACAAAAATTAATGTGAATAAAAATGAAATACAAATGGAATATACGCAAATCTTGATGAGGCAAAAACAAATGCTAATATTAACAAACACACAAGCATACAAAAAACTAAAATACACATGAACAAACAAGGATTAGATTTATTGATCGATTTTCTTCTTCTTTATTTTACACTTGAAAATGTTACTATCAGTGATGTTTTTTAGATCTTCTGGCAGCCGAGTCCACAGTTTTACTCCCCTAACCGTAATACTTCGCTGTGCATGAGACGTCCTACATATAGGAATTTTTAGATCATTTGGTCTTCGGCTAAGTTGTTAGACATGAACTGAAAACCACTGTCAACTTGGTATGTGTATAATGCTTTATGTATAAATAGATTTGCTTGGAGGGATATAATATCAGTTAGTTTGAGGAAATTTAGGTCTTTAAAGAGAGGGTCTGTGTGTGCATATCTGTGATTGTGAGACATTACACGTAACATTTTTTTTTGAGTAATGAAAAGACTGTCAAGTAAAGTTTTAAATGCTCCTCCCCATACAGCTGAACAATACAAAAGGTGTGGATAGGCTATTGCTAACTATATTTGTCTTAAACTATCAATGGTTATATTGTTTCGTATCTTATGTAGTACACCATTTATTTTACAAAGCTTGGTAATCACCTCTAGTATATGAGATTTACATTTCAGTTTATCATCAATAATAACACCCAAAAATTTATATTCACCAACTTGCTCTAAAGAGAGAGAGAGAGAGAGAGAGAGAGAGAGAGAGAGAGAGAGAGAGAGAGAGAGAGAGAGAGAGAGAGAGAGAGAGAGAGAGAGAGAGAGAGAGAGAGAGAGAGAGAGAGAGAGAGAGAGAGAGAGAGAGAGAGAGAGAGAGAGAGAGAGAGAGAGAGAGAGAGAGAGAGAGAGAGAGAGAGAGAGAGAGAGAGAGAGAGAGAGAGAGAGAGAGAGAGAGAGAGAGAGAGAGAGAGAGAGAGAGAGAGAGAAAAAAAAAATAAGAGAATGTATAAATGGAGAGAATGATAAAATAATTTTGTGGAACATGAATATCGACAATTGTAAAGTTAATGATCCCCAGGCTATTAGTGATTATATTAACAACTACTTCTCAAATATTGGTGTGGTATTATCTAATCAGCTTCCTCCATGTAATATTTATCCTGTCTTATTTATCAAACACCTACCAAGACTGTTGGATACATCATCAGAAGAAGTAGATTCAATAATTAAATCTTTAAAAGATGCAGCACCGGGATATGATGGTATTCATGTTCAAGTAATTAAAAAAACTGCAACCACTTTGGCTCCTATTATCTCAAAAATAATTAATCTATCTTTTCGTTCAGATATCTTTCCAGAGAAACTAAAAGTAGCTAAGGTAATCCCATTACTTAAAGGCGGCAAACTAGATGATGTGTCTAACTATCGGCCTATTTCAATACTCCCAGCTTTAAGTAAAATATATGAATGAGCTATGTATGACGGACTATATGATTTTCTCACTAGGAATAACATCTTAACGGATATGCCGTTTGGTTTTTAGAAAGAATTTATCTCCCAAATTAGCAATTACAAAATGAATGGATATTTATAATATAATGTATTGCAGGAGTTAGGTTGTGGTAAATATGTAATTACGGTTTTTTTGGATCTAAAAAAGGCTTTTGATACATTGAATCATAAAGTTTTGATAAGTAAATTACAGCATTACGGTATAAGGGATGTATGTCTTAATTGGTTTATGAGTTACCTATGCAATAGAAAACAACACACTTCTGTGCATAAAATAAGCTCAGGAGTTGCAGAACTTAAAACAGGAGTTCCCCAAGGTTCAACATTGGGTCTGTTGTTATATTTGATATATATATATATATATATATATATATATATCAATGACATTGTCAATTCTTCAAATTTACTGAAATTTATCATTTTTGCAGATGACACTAACATTACATTATTCTTCAGCAGATTTAGATTTTTTAACGAGAACATACATTTATGATTTAAAGTCTGTTTCATCCTGGTTATCAGCAAATAGGTTATCTCTAAATATTGCGAAAACAAATTATTTTATATTTGCTGGCAACAAAAGTCTGGACAGTAATATAAATATTGAGATGTGCGGGGAAGTAATACTAAGATCAAATTTAGTTAAATACCTAGGTGTCTTTATAGATCAACACATAAGTTGGAAAGATCATATAGCTTATATACATAACAAAATCGCTGGATCATCAGGCATACTTCATAAAGTAAAATATATTAAATCCACTGAAACATTACTATCCTTATATTACACATTGATTTATCCTTATTTATGCATTATTGCAATGTTGTCTGGGGTATGGCGAACATAACAACAATCAAGCCGCTACAGTTGCTTCAAAAAAGGATAATTAGAACCCTAGGGAAAGTTAGATATAATGAACACACATCTCCGCTATTCAAAAGCTTTAAAATTCTTAAAATAAGTGATATTTATGTTCTAGAATGTCTAAAATTCCTTCATGACGAATTACATAACTTTCATTCTGCTTCACTTCAGACTGCTTTTCAAATTCATAACTTAAACACAAGAAATAGACATCTAATTAGACCACCTTTTCCAATTACTGAATCTCATAAAAGATTTGTCACTTATTTTGGATGCATGAAATGGAATGAACTTCCAGAACACATCAAAAATATTATTAATAAGAATAAGATAAGATAAGATTTTCATCCTATCTAGATACTTTGCAAGTACCAACTACAAGGTTATTGACTATACAAGGCGCCGCCACGTCAGCACGAACTAGGCGGACTCGAACCGCTGACCGAATGCGCAGGGACTCTGCACATTGCAAGCTCACGTCTCTACCAACCTTGCCACCCTGACGGGCTATTATTAATAAGAATACGTCCATTTAAAATAAATACAAAGAAATATATAGTAAATATGTATTAATCTATAAATGTTGAGTAGTCATTTTTGTTTCATCAGTAGATGTATATTTTTTTTCATTAAGAAATAATGAGTGAGTTTCTGTTGGTTTGTATGTTTGTAAGTCGTGATATGTTTAGGTATGCATGTCTATGTAAGTATTGATAAAAAGGTATATCGAAATATAATAAGTAAATATGTTTGTCCTATGCAAGGCTTTTTATAGCTATACATACAAGTGGCCTGTCAAAAAAAAAATTCATTTAACGGGCCCAGCCATGTTTATATACCATGTACGTATATATGATCAAGCTTTGTATATATTTATATGGCTAATAAACTACTTGAATTGAATTGAATTGAATTGAGAGAGAGAGAGAGAGAGAGAGAGAGAGAGAGAGAGAGAGAGAGAGAGAGAGAGAGAGAGAGAGAGAGAGAGAGAGAGAGAGAGAGAGGAGAGAGAGAGGAGAGGGGAGGGGAGAGAAGAGAAAAGAGAGAGAGAGAGAGAGAGAGAGAAGAGAGAGAGAGAGAGGAGAGAGAGAGAGAGAGAGAGAGAGAGAGAGAGAGAGAGAGAGAGAGAGAGAGAGAGAGAGAGAGAGAGAGAGAGAGAGAGAGAGAGAGAGAGAGAGAGAGAGAGAGAGAGAGAGAGAGAGAGAGAGAGAGAGAGAGAGAGAGAGAGAGAGAGAGAGAGAGAGAGAGAGAGAGCGTTTTTGACGAAGGAGCACATAACAACATTCCCAGTAACATAGTGGGCAACTTGATGGGAGGATAGTAACTGATAAGGTCACGGTGTGTTTATATGTTAATTTATAAAGGTAGAGATGGGGCCTACGCTATGCTGCGCGTGGCCTCAGTGCTCATCTCCGTCGCATAAGCCCTTTGAGCCTGTGGTGGATGACAACCTGCTACCCCGGGACACAAGGCTAGTGTAAGATCTGGGTTACCACAGATACCTTACCCTGGTTTCCCCAGGTACCTATTTATCGACCTACCCGAAAAGAAAGGATGAACATCTAGGTAGGATGTCCGCCGACTGCCCTTACCTGGATTTGAACCAGGGCCCGCAGATTCGTAGGTAGGCACGCTAGCCACTACACCACAGAGATGACAAAATATATAGATCTGTATTTATTCATTAGTCAGTATGTTTTGCTAAATCTATCTTGAGTATAGAGATAGTACGCCGGGGTACTATAGTCGTCCCAACGCAACTTGGTCTCGCGGGTGGGGTGGGTAGATTACTGCAGTGTTGTCGCGTTCATCGTTGACAGGCTGACGAGGACCCTCTCTCTGTCATACTGTTAGCTATTACAATAACTATTTTTTAATCATATAGTTTTATAATACGGGTGCATGTTTTTGTGAATGGCTTGCGATTTGATGGTAAGACAACGAGTTTGTCTACCTTCCATTACACTTTGCATAGTAGCTCGTGCGACGTTGCCGGCAAGTCGGGAGTAACCTGACACCAAGCCTGACACAACCGCACCGCAACCCTCATTCCTTCCCCCTTCTCTCCTCCCTCCTTCTTCCTTCGCCTTCTTCTTCCTTCCCCTCCTTCCTCTCCTCTTCCTTCTCAATTCTTCCTTTTTCACCATCCCCTCTCCCAATCTTTCTTCATATTTTTCTCTCTCTCTCTCTCTCTCTCTCTCTCTCTCTCTCTCTCTCTCTCTCTCTCTCTCTCTCTCTCTCTCTCTCTCTCTCTCTCTCTCTCTCTCTCTCTCTCTCATCTCCCTCTCTGACCCATCTGTCATCTGTCTCTTTTGTACACACTTGCTTTCCCTCCCTCCCTCCCTTCCTTCCTCCCTTCCCTTCCCTCCTATACCTTCCCTCCCTCCCGTCCTTCCCTCCCTCCCTCCCTCCCTCCCTTCCTCCCTCTCTCCTTCCCTCCTTCCCTCCCTACCTTTCCTTCCTCCCTCCCTCCCTCCCTTCCTCCCTCCTCCTCCCTCCCCTCTCCCTCCCTCCCCTCCCTCTCTCCTTCCCTCCCTCCCTCCCTTCCTTCCCTCTTTCCTCCCATCCCTCCTTCCCTCCTCCTCCCTCCCTCTCTCCTTCCCTCCTTCCTCCCTCCCTCCCTCCCCCTCCTCCTTCCCTTCCTCTCCCATCCTCCTTCCTCTTCCCTCCTTCCCTCCCTCCCTCCCTTCCTTCCCTCCTTCCTCTTCCCTCCCTCCTTCCCTCCTTCTCTCCCTCCCTCCTCCTTTCCTTCCCCCTCCCTCCCTCCCTCCTTCCTCCTTCCCATCTGGTCACTCCACTGAGGTCAGAATTCCTCAGAATGAATGAGGTGAGAAGGGTGGTGATCTTGCGAGAGTAGTGGGGTGATGTGGCACCACCGCGGACTTGAGCCGCTCCACCCGAGAGACCAGCCAGCGCTGGTTTGAGTATAGGTTCCTAAAGTTGTGTGTGTGTGTGTGTGTGTGTGTGTGTGTGTGTGTGTGTGTGTGTGTGTGTGTGTGTGTGTGTGTGTTTTGTCTGTGTGTGTGTGTGGTTTTGGGAGAGAGAGAGAGAGAGAGAGAGAGAGAGAGAGAGAGAGAGAGAGAGAGAGAGAGAGAGAGAGAGAGAGAGAGAGAGAGAGAGAGAGAGAGAGAGAGAGAGAGAAAAAAAAACTAATTTAGTATTACCCTGATAGACCAGTAGTACTAATCAACCCTCCTCCCAAGGACCCCTCAACCATGGCGCCGCCCCGCAAGATCTCTCACTCGTGCTCTGCCGGGCTACTTCCTACCTTCAGGCACCTGCAGATTGGCGGCAATGGCCAGGTGGTGGCGCCCACCCCTCTTCGCGCCCCTGCACTCCACCATGGTCGCGTCGCTATCCCTCACGCCGGGGGTCTGTTATGGTGAGTGAGGGAGGGAATGTGTGTGTGTGTGTGTGTGTGTGTGTGTGTGTGTGTGTGTGTGTGTGTGTGTGTGTGTGTGTGTCATTCACCCATGGTTATGTCCACGCGAGTCGAACCTTAAAGTAATCGTCCAGACCCATTTTTATTTTGCCTAATTATGTTGAATGTACTTCAAAACACCTAATCCACCAAAAAGAATTGATTTCCAGGCCTTATTTCCGTAAAAATACGACTTTTGTAAAAAGCGCGCGAAAAAAAAAATCATCCCTCCAACAGGACTACGACTATTATTGATGACGTCAGAGGAGGAACGCTCCAATGTAAACATCTGTCTGACACCTGTCGGCAAATGTTATGATGAGCGATTGTACTTCGGTGTCAGACAGTGAATCTGTCGCTGTGACAGATCTAGAGTACGATGCTCAATCTGAGACCGAAATAAATGACGCTGCTCGCGTATACTATGAGGAAAACGAACCTCAGACCAGAATACGAGGCGGACGAACAGATGTTAGCGGCAGCAACAAACCCTTACACACAACAACCCCTTACACACAACAACCCCCTTACACACAACAAGCCCTTACACACAACAACCCCTTACACACAACAACCCCTTGCACACAACAACCCCTTACACACAACAACCCCTTACACACAACAACCCCTTGCACACAACAACCCCTTACACACAACAACCCCTTATACACACAACAACCCCTTATACACACAACAACCCCTTACAGACAACAACCCCTTACACACAACAACCCCTTACACACAACAACCCCTTACACACAACAACCCCTTACACACAACGGTGTATCCCCAATGTAACTGCGGGCCCCATGCGGCCGCCTACGGCAATATAAGTAACTTTTAGGGGGTTATAGTGAGGTCAGGTTAGTAACTTTTAGGGGGTTATGGTAGGGTTAGGTTAGTAACTTTTAGGAGTTATAGTGAGGTTAGGTTAGTAACTTTTAGGGGTTATAGTGAGGTTAGGTTTGTAACTTTTAGGGGGTTATAGTGAGGTTATGTTAGTAACTTATAGTGAGGTTAGGTTAGTAACTTTTAGGGGTTATAGTGAGGTTAGCTTAGTAACTTATAGTGAGGTTAGGTTAGTAACTTTTAGGGGGTTATAGTGAGGTTAGGTTAGGTTAGGTTAGTAATTTTTAGGGGTTATAGTGAGGTTAGGTTAGTAACTTATGACATATCTTATGTTTAACATATAGTTATATATGTTAAACATAACGTACAATACACATATACGTATAACAATAGTTTGCTCCGCGCGACTGCCCTCTATATATGTGGATCATACGGGCGGCTGCATGGGGACGGCGGCCACATAGGGTGGTGACCAGTGTGTGTGTGTGAGTGTGTGTGGTGTGTGTGTGTGTGTGTGTGTGTGTGTGTGTGTGTGTGTGTGTGTGTGTGTGGTGTGGGTGTGTGGGTGTGTGGTGAGTGTATCACTACAAATCCTTGCCAATTTCAACTTCCCGTTCCAATCTGCCCTAGTGGTGACCGCCCTAGTCCGACGCACTAATCTTTTCAACACATTTAACGTTGTCGTATCAGTCGGAAACGTGTGCAAACTTTTCTCGAAAGGCACAGCTATCTTGCTGCACCCATAAAGGATGCATGCATGTGACATATCGCAAAAAAAATCTATGAGAAACACCCAAAAATCTTCAAGTACTATATTTATCTCATGTGTTTACGTGCTTCTGATCAGCGCGGAGAGAGGAGGCCTTCCTCCTCATACATCACCGAGCCGTGGCGCATCGTCTGCCAGTTGCCAGCAGCGTTTTCGAAGCTCGGGGAATTTACAGATTTTGATTGCGGATTATTAAAAAACGGCTGACTGGATGCAAAAAGTGACAACATATTGTTGATACACTCGATAATGGCTATACTCTAACTACATCAAATCAGGAATGATGAAATGGTCTGGACGATTACTTTAAGGCCTCCTAGAACACCAGGCCTGAGCATAGAGTTGATGACGTCACAACTGCGGGAGTCTGCCGCAAGGGAAAAAGTTTACTTCCAGAGTAATTTTCCCCATACCAAATACATTTATGAGTATAAATGATATACCGCTATCTTCGGAAATGTTTGTTATATAAGATTATCATATAAAACACAGTAAAACACACTAAATATATGCCATTATGAGACTATGAAGAAATATGCATGAACTCAAAATTCACTTAAACTCGTCGCCATTTAAACCTTTGTGAGACAACTTTTGAAATGGAGTATATCAAAAGAAGCGGAATTTTATTAGCTTGCCATTGATAGTGTTACACAGGCAAGCTGCTCATGTGTTTTTCTCGTGTGTTTGGGGCCGGTCCAGAGTGTGACAGAACGCCATGGGGGGCGGGGATGAATCACCTGGGGACTAGCGGGGAGGCGATGGGCCGCAGCGGGCGGTGGGTGGAGCCTCCCTCCCGCGCGCGTAATGTGACGCAATCTGCCCGGAAGGTTAAACTTCCACACTCTCTCTACT
The DNA here is from genome assembly GCA_016584305.1 of Chionoecetes opilio. Lineage (NCBI taxonomy): Eukaryota > Metazoa > Arthropoda > Malacostraca > Decapoda > Majidae > Chionoecetes > Chionoecetes opilio. Next base: position 375,453 of record JACEEZ010022133.1, read on the forward strand.
ATGTTTCACCCTTATATGTTTGTGTGTCTAGATTGTGCGAGAAATATAATTGACAAGAACTTTCTAGGAATGGGAACGAACATTGTATATTAGGGTACGCCGTATAACAAAAATTCTTTTTCTCAACTTTGGCATGCCAATTTCCTATGTAAAATGGAATTCTAAGACGATTTTATCTGAACATTGTATATTAGGGTACGCCGTATAACAAAAATTCTTTTTCTCAACTTTGGCATGCCAATTTCCTATGTAAAATGGAATTCTAAGACGATTTTATCTATTTCCATTTTTGCATTTGAGCAATTCTTACTATGCAAAATCGCACTTTAAGCTATGTTTTGCATATAAATATAAAAGTCCATTTTTGCATAGCAAAAAGTGCTCAAACCAAAATGTTGAAGAGGACAAACCACCTTTAAAATTCAATTTTACATAAGAAAACACCCTGCCTAATTCGAAATAATCTATATTTCACTTTTCATTGCACGTGGACATGCCTTTGTTGATCAAGTCAATATTAGTAAGTATTCCCCTCAACGCCCGTTTTCTTTGCCTTTGTTAGTAAACGGACTGCTTTTCGTAAACAGACACTTGCCCACGCGACACCGGTGTCGTGTGAGCAGCAGTGTGCTTACGAGGTGCAGTCCGCCTTTGTTTACTAACAAAAGAAAACGGGAACTGCGCACGCGTTGAGGGGAATATTTACTAATACTGAATGTCCGCTAAAGTAGTGGAGGGTATACTGTTTTTATTGTTTCATATGAAAAACATTAATTAATCGAATAATGCGCTCTGCTTTTGTATTACTGATGTGAAGGACCATTATATAGCCTGTTTGCAGTGAATCATGAGTAAATTTACGGAATACAGCATCTTGCTAATTAAAAAGATAATACTATTTTGATGTGTATCAGATGAATATGATACCTGTGTGGGGCAGATTAGATTCTTGAACACGGATGGTTAAGGCCCCATCTCCTGCTCACAGGACATTTCTGTACGAAATTGAAGGCCTCATATATTATATATGCTCAAAACCCTACCTATAGCTGTCGCCGATAGGAATTCTCGCCGACGTCGGCGAGTGTTCCACTTCGTGCCCTCCCCCCCTTTTGTTGATAAATAAAGACGGGTTTGTTGTCGTAGGACGCCTGGACATGCCTTTGTTGATCAACAAGTCAATATTAGTAAATATTCCCGTCAACGCGTGCGCAGTTCCCGTTTTCTTTTGTTAGTAAACAAAGGTGGACTGCACCTCGTAAACAGACTGCTGCTCACACGACACCGGTGACGTGTGAGCAGCAGTCTGTTTACGAGGTGCAGTCCGCCTTAGTTTACTAACAAAAGAAAACGCGAACTGCGCATGCGTTGAGGCGAATATTTACTAATATTGACTTGTTGATCAACAAAGGCATGTCTAGGCGTCCTACGACAACAAACCCGTCTTTATTTATCAACAAAAGGGGGAGGGGACCACGAACTAAGCATGCATGGAGGCGAAAGTTTACTAACAAAGACTTGTTATCAGCAGAAGCATTTCCAGGAACACTCGCTGACGTGAAAAATTGGAACACTCGCCGACGTCGTCGAGAATAGGGCCCCGTGATGGGGCCCTAACCACCCGTGTTCAAGAATGCACTCTGCCCCAAACAGGTATCATATTCATCTGATACACATCAAAATAGTATTTTCTTTTTAATTAGCAAGATGCTGTATTCCGTAAATTTACTCATGATTCACTGCATAAAGGCTATTTAATGGTCCTTCACATCAGAATTACACAAGCAGAGCGCATTATTCGATTCATGAATGTTTTTCCTATGAAAGAATAAAACAGTATGCCCTCCCCTACAAGAGCGGACATTCAGTCACAAGCGACAAAATGTAGAGAGAGAGAAAAGAAAAAAAATTGAGAGAGAGAATACCAGAGAACTGTCCATCGTAAATGCCAGTGGACACTGGCAGTTTTAACAGGGGCGCGCCACATTTCCTACACCATGTATACTACACAGCACATCTACAAATTTAGCAGATTTTAGAGTAGTGACATATTTCCTACAGAGATACAGCATATCTCCTACACACAGTAGGTGTAGGAGATATGCCTGACACTTGTTTTTGTGTAGGAAATATGACCGCCTATGTGTAGGAGCTGCGACAGTATGTAAATATGTGCATCTGTAATGTAAATATGTGCATCTGTGTTGAATGCAACGCAGGTAGGCTACAGTTTGTTGTTCCTGGCCACATTTCGGAGGTACCGGAATCCAGAGTTGTCTTTGTAAACCACTGCATTGAAGCGGATGTTCCCCTCAATATTAGTCATGCTTGGTCCAGGAACAGTGGAGTACAAGGCTCCGAAATGCCGTCTGTCCCGACGAATGGAGAAAAACCTAAACTCGACTCTTGTCTGAATGTGAACGATACTTGTCTCTCTGTTTTGGTTGCTCCATAATACTGCGCAGAAAGGACATACATCAAGCTAAGTACTTGTTGACTTGTCAAGGTCGTCAGGAGTGTAGTGAGCCAGAAGCGCCCCACTAAGGGGATGTAGGAGATACGCTGTATCCTTGTAGGATATATGTCACTACTCTCAAAACTACTAAATTTGTAGGAGGGTTTTGTGTAGGAAATGTGCTGGATACTTGTTTTGGTGTAGGAAATATGACAGCCTATGTGTAGGATATGTGGCAGTACTCCAACTATTGTAGGTTTGTAGGAGATGTGACTACACTTTTTAACTCCCAGGTTGATGAAAAATTGGTCTACTGTTAACAAAAATATGGGCTTATTCCACTGCACTTAAAACACAAAAGTATAATACTAAGAACGATTTTCTTCTACATGTATATTGTGGGCCTCTTCCATTTGCGACATTTCAGGAACCAGTTCACGGAACCCAAGAATTCAGGCGTTCCATTTGCGCACGAAAACCTGGGTCCGAGGCGACGCGCGTAGTGACTCAGCAAAACCCTTGAACTTTCTCTACCCACATTGGGACGTCGGTAGCCTGGGTAGAGTTTTCAGTTCATAACAAACAATGGCCGCCTTGGGCCTTATTTCTCTTATCGTGAAGGGTTTTCCGCATGCACGAGTCGGAGAGGATGTCAGACAGGCCTACAAGGGGCACTGGTGGAGGAATGAGTTACCGCGATCTTAAACTTGATATGATCCCTTCACATCACAGCTGAGCTACCACTTTTAATCTCTCTCTCTCTCTCTCTCTCTCTCTCTCTCTCTCTCTCTCTCTCTCTCTCTCTCTCTCTCTCTCTCTCTCTCTCTCTCTCTCTCTCTCTCTCTCTCTCTCTCTCTCTCTCTCTCTCTCTCTCTCTCTCTCTCTCTCTCTCTCTCTCTCTCTCTCTCTCTCTCTCTCTCTCTCTCTCTCTCTCTCCCTTCCTCTTGCCTCGCCAGCTGAGTTTGTTTGTAAACAAAAAAAAGGGTTTTTGCGTTCAATTTGTGACAGGCGAACCCAGAACCAGGAATTGAACCCAACCCTGAACTGAAAGAACTGGTTCCTGGAACTTGGGCACAAATGGAAGAGGCCTTGTATAGAAGCCTGATTCTGTAAAACATGTATATAACCAAATAACCAAGTAGGTTATAGTTGAGGAGGCGATGGAAATAATCAGAGAATATCAGTCATATGTTATTTTTGTGTATCAATTAGATAGAAAGCCTGGAAGTGCAATGAGTCGACGCGTGAAGTCGCAATGTTTTCAGTCAATCTCCCCCCCACAATGCGCGGCATGCCGCCTCCACATTCATAACCTACCTGATCACAGCCCTAAAACCTTTAGCAAGTAAAATAATTTAATAGCTGGGTCCTTCTTTCGTAAAGAAGGGCAGTCAGAAACAGCACATGTGTAAAGTGGCTATATATAATGCTGAAGCAAGTATATTCTTCTTGCTAAGGCGTCACCTGGTGATATTGTTGTGGTGGTTTGAAAGGATTTGGCGTCACTGACTTCGGTCACTTATCATCACAGAACGATTTCGGCATTCTATATTATTTCTATTTTTCAAAGCATTGCTTATTGTATTATGACAAGCGTTTGCTAGACGCAGCAGTACTGTCCTAGAAAATAGTGAGAACATTGCCCCCAATAAAACATGCTACAATATATATGTAAAAAATATATTAAGCTTTCATACTAGAGGCAAAATCTGCATTAAATTGCTATCCTAGAACGTTCAGTCGTAATGCATGTCATCCATACAATTAGTAGAACAACAGAAGAACTTAATTTTTTGGTATTCAGATGCGGTGCATCAATATTTATCGCGAAATTGATTTAAGAAAATGCGAGTCGCGGAGGGAAAACACAGTAGACCAACCTTTGAGTTAAAACTGCCAGCGACCACTGGCATTTACGAGTTACAGTTCTCTGGTATTAGAGAGAGAGAGAGAGAGAGAGAGAGAGAGAGAGAGAGAGAGAGAGAGAGAGAGAGAGAGGAGAGAGAGAGAGAGAGAGAGAGAGAGAGAGAGAGGAGAGAGAGAGAGAGGGGAAACTGAGATAAGTATAATTGTACCTAGGCTATTATATTTTCTTTCATTTATTTATTCATATATATATATATATATATATATATATATATATATATATATATATATATATATATATATATATATATATATATATATATATATATATATATATCTATATATATATATAGAGAGAGAGAGAGAGAGAGAGAGAGAGAGAGAGTTTGTGTGAGTTCATTCATTGATTGAAGTCAAACTATTTTGAATGCTGTTGTAGTTTTAACCATACCTTCAAAGTCTTTATCATCTTATCAATAGATTTGGGACTAAAACTTGAAAGATTATTATTTTGTTGATTTTTTGGTTAGTGGCAACACAGGGCATCATCACCAGTACACAGCGTGCATGGTGAAGTGCAGTGTGTTTTATATTTCTCATGGTTATTCATAACGGGTCCCCCCATCCCCCCCGAATTATATTTCCGGTTGCGCCCATGCTACCGATACTACTTCTACTACTACTACTACTACTACTACTACTACTACTACTACTACTACTACTACTACTACTACTACTACTACTACTACTACTACTACTTCGAATATATATTTCGATTATATGATATTGGTGACACAGTTGTCGCTTTTGCATCTTTTTTTCCCTATAAAGAAGACAGTAAGAGAATAAAATAAAAACAGAGGGGTAGGCCAATTTAGTTCGGGAGGTGTCTTGTTACTCTTCTTTTGAAAAGATTTAAGTCATAGGAAAGTGGAAAAATAGAAACAGGAAGAGAGTTCCAGAGTTTACCAGTGAAAGGGATGAAAGAGTAAAGATACTGATTAACTCTTGCATTAGGAAGATGGACAGAATAGGGATGAGAATGAGTAGAAAGTCTTGTGCAGCGAGACCGCGGGAGTGGGGGAGGCATGCAGTTAGCAAGTTCAGAAGAGCAGTGAGCATGAAAATAACGGTAGAAGAGAGCAAGAGAAGCAACATTGCGGCGGTGATTTAAGGATTGAAGACAGTCTGTCAGAGGAGAGGAGTTGATGAGACGAAAAGCTTTTGACTCAACCCTGTTTAGGAGAGCTGTATGAGTGGATCCTCCCCAAACATGTGAGACATACTCCATACATGGGCGGATAAGGCCCCTGTAGAGAGCAAGCAATTGGGATGGAGAAAAAAAGGACGCAGATGCCACAGCACACCTAACTTCTTAGAAGCTGTTTTAGCAAGAGATGAGATGTGAGATTTCCAGTTCAGATTTTTAGTAAAGGATAGTCCTAGAATGTTCATTGTAGAAGAAGGAGACAGTTGAGTGTCATTGAAGAAGAGGGGATAGTTATCTGGTAGGTTTTGTCGAGTAGGTTTTTTGTCGAGTAATCTACGACTACAACCACCACCACTGCCGCTACCACCATCAGTATCATTAACACTACCAGTGGCGTACCGGGGGGGGGGAGGGAGGTGGAGGGCATGCGGCCATGGCCCCACCCTTTGCAAAAAGTAAATAATAATAAAATATATCTATTATAAATAAATATATATATATATATATATATATATATATATATATATATATATATATATATATATATATATATATATATATATATATATCACAGACCACTATATCTACAGTGGTCTATTATATATATGTATATATATATGTATATATATATATATATATACAATATATATATATATATATATATACAGTTTGCGCGGATAATCAGTGCGCGCCTCCGAAAAGGGAATGTTTACACGTATGACGCACCATGTTTATAACAAAATAATGTAGAATATCAACACTTACAATTGTAGTTAGTATTTCGTTGCGTAGCCCTTCCTCTTGATGACCCTTTGAAGGCGACGTGGTACACTGTCAGCAAGATTTTGAAGGAACTCAGGCTTAAATTCTTCCCAACACTTTCGGAGCTCCATTTCAAGCTTGGGGAGTGTAGAGGTGTCACGTGAGCGGAGTTTGCCTTAAATGATGGCCCAAAGATTTTCTATGGGTGAAATATCGGGAGAATTACCTGGCCAGTCATCTATTCTCCCAATTTTGCAGTCATCAAGCCACTGTATCACGTCTCTAGCTGTGTGGCAGGATGCTCCATCCTGTTGGAAAATCTGTGCCTGTGTCTTTTCAAAGCAGGCCTCCAGGTGGTCATTTAAAAGAGCAAAATACACCACTTTGTTAACAGTTGTGTTCTTTGGGAAAATAACTAAGTTCCCAATACCATGAAAAGTAAAGCAACCCCACACCATTAAACTGGGAGGGTGTTTTGTGGTCTTTCGTGTGTAGCGAGGCTCGGTGGGGTCTGAGCCGGGTCGACGGTACACTTTTGCTGGTCCTCCTCCACTCACACAAAATGTGCTTTCGTCACTCCACAGCACAGCCCGCCACTTGTCGAGAGGCCAATCTCTGTATTTCTTTGCAAAGTGAAGCCTTTTCTTCCTTTGGCGGTCATTTATCAGTGGCTTATTCCGCGCCCGGTAACACCTGTAGCCAAGGTCACGTTTCAAAGTTTCCTGTACAGTACGAAGCGACACATTACCAAGAAGAGTATGATTTTCCACCTTCCGTTCTCTGGCTGTAAGGCTAGGATTGGCATCAAGCTGTCGCCTTAACACGCTCCTGGTTCTGTTACACGTTTTTTTTTGTTTCCCAGGTTGTTTTTTGGGGAGCGGGAGATTCACCTCTCCGCCAGCCTTAAATCGGCGGATCAAATTTTGCACTGTTCTAAGCTTTAGTCCTTTAAGCTTGCAAATTTCCTTATTATTGATCCCAGCCTTGTAAAGATCACTGATTGCTTGAATCGTTGTGCCATCCGTATGTTTTCCATCCATTATGTAATCCAGCAAAAACAGGCAAAAACACGGGATGTAGGGGAACGCTGCAGGCTATAAGTTCAAAATCATGCAAGCTGTCAACCGCCTATGGAGGGAGGAGAGGGAGGGAAACCCTCCCTCCCACACACCGGTTAGTGTGCAAGATGATGTACGTCGCTGTCAGACATACGATTCTTGCCTTCTGCATTTTTTTATAGCTTGGGAAGCAACTTTAAATCTGCGCGGTAAATCTCGATGAACGGATTCTGGCGCAAAGATCATCCGCGCAAGCCTGTATATATATATATATATATATGTATATATATATATATATATATTTTGGCCCCCCCCTTTTCAATTTTCTGAGTACGCCACTGATTACACTACAATGTGACTATTACTGTTATTACTACCACTACTACTATGACTACTAATACCTCTACCATTACTACCATTAACAACAACAACAACACCGCTACCTTCTACAGTCTACTCAACTAACGTCCCTGTTATGTGGCCTCCTATGTAGGGTGTGGGCTGAGGTGCGCAGTGGTGCCCTGCACGTGTACCCCCAGCGGGCGGCAGCGTTACCTTCCATGGTGGTGGGTCACCTTGCCCACTGCCGCGTGTCCCTGGCCTCCGCGCCGCGACCTTCGCCAGCACACTGCGTCCTCGTCTATCGCCAGGTAGGTGCTTCCTGCAGGTTGTTGTTTTATGTGTTGCCTGTTCACGTGTTGTAGGCACGAACATAATTAGATTCACGTGCCATGGAAAACGAAATCTACAGCACATAGTGGTGGAACCTCTTTTGTTACTCATGTATCGCCTCATCTTAAAAATTATAATGACTTTTTCTCTCGCTAAGCGATCACTTCCTTAAAGTAATCGTTCAAACCCATTTTTTCTTTGCAACGATATGTTGAATGTTCATTCAAAATACCTAATCCTCCAAAAAAAAATAATTGCTATGCCTTATTTCCGTTAAAACACGACTTATGTAAAAAGCGAGGGAAAAATAATTTCATCGTTCCAACCGCCACGCGAATATTGCTGATGACGTCACAGGAGGCGGCAGCATGTAAATAACAAACGTCTGCATTTGTGACAGCTGTCGATCTAACCAACATCCATCCACCGTTATGTGACCAACACCCATCCCCGTTTCCCCACCACCAACACCCATCCCCTTCCCCATCATCAACATCCATCCCCTTTCCCCACCACCAACACCCATACCCTTCCCCCACCACCAACACCCATCCCCTTTCCCCACCACCAACACCCATCCCCGTTTCCTCACTACCAACAACCATCCCCGTTTCCCACCACCAACACCCATCCCCTTCCCCCACCACCAATACCCATCCCCTTTCCCCACCACCAACACACCCTCATTTCCCCACCAGCAACACCCATCCCCGTTTCCCCACTACCAACACCCATCCCCGTTTCTCCATCACCAACACCCATATACCCTTCCCTCACCACCAACACCCATACCATTCCCCCATCACCAACACCCATCTCCCTCCCCCACCACCAACACCCTCGAACTGAACACCACCACCAACACCTTCGATATTGACGAAGGCCTTACCTGTAAGATATCAAAGTTTGCAGACGATACTAAAATAACGAATAAAGTAATCACAACTGCCGATAAGACGCAATTGCAATCTGACCTTGATCGCTTAGTTGGTTGGGCAAAGAAGTGGCAGATGAAATTTAATACCGATAAGTGTAAGGTTTTGCATATAGGAAGTAATAACGATCAAATTAACTACTCAATGGACGGACATGAACTTTCCAATGTTACCGAAGAAAAAGACTTGGGGATTATTATAAGCAACGACCTTAAGCCCAGTAAACATTTTTCAGAAGTTGTTAAGAGGGCTAACAAATTAACTGGTTTCATAGGAAGAACTTTCGAATATAAGTCTGAAAAAGTCATTCTTACACTTTTCAGTGCGATCGTACGTCCTCATCTTGAATATTGCGTTCAGTTCTGGTCACCCTACTATAGAAAAGATATAATTAGACTGGAGAGAGTACAAAGAAAAGTTACTAAAATGATTCCGCGCTTGCGAAACAAGCCATACGAAGAGCGATTGAAGGAATTTAACTTGTTCAGTTTGTCAAAACGTAGGTTGCGAGGAGACTTAATAGAATTGTTTAAACTGTTCCATGGCTTCGATAATGTTAACATAAACGACTATTTGAATATTGATTGGACAAGCACTACTCATAGTAATGGATGCAAGATCATTGGTAAGCGATTTCTGTCACATGAAGCGAAGCAGTTTTTCTTTAATAGAGTTGTCAATATATGGAACTCTCTTCCAGCACAAGTAGTTAATAGTAACACGGTTGAGGCGTTTAAGAACAAACTAGATAAATACTTAGCATCAACTGCCCAACTCGATTACTTCAGCCCTACGTAAACTCTTTTTTTTTTGTAGCGTTAGCTTTAGTTTAGAGTATGTCTCTCCTTCAATCTTTCCTGTAAAATTCCATGGCAGTTTTTTCTATACTGCATGGTGATTTTTCTCACTTTTTTCCTGCCGGCCTCGCCCGGAGGGAGAGGTGGGTGGGGAGGAGCCTTCAACTTTACTATTCTTTTACCTCTAACACGTAGAAACTATAGTGGTAGAAAGTAGTCACACAGACAGCCTCGTTTGGCCCAGTAGGGCTGTTGCTGTCTCTTCTTCCTTTGTAATCCTTTGTAAAAAAAAACATTCCCTTCCCCCACCACCAACACCCATCTCATTCTCCCACCACCAACATCCATCCCCTCCCCCCACCACCAACACCCACCCTCGTTTCTCTACCACCAACACCCATATCTTTTCCCCACCACCAATACCCATCCCCTTCCCACACCACCAACACCCATCCTCGTTTCCCCACCACCAACACCCATCCCCTTCCCCCACCACCAACATTCATCCCCTTCCTCCAACACCAATACCCATCCCGTTTCCCCACTACCAACACCCTTCCCCGTTTCCCCACTACCAACACCCATCCCCGTTTCTCAATCACCAACACCCATCCTTTTCCCCTACCTCCAACACCCATCCTCGTTTCCCCACCACCAACACCCATCCCCTTCCCCCACCACCAACACCCATCCCTTCCCCCTCCACCAACACCCATATTTTTTCCCCACCACCAATACCCATCCCCTTCCCCCACCACCAACACCCATCTTCGTTTCCCCACCACCAACACCCATCCCCTTTCCCCACCACCAACATCCATCCCCTTCCCCCACCATCAATACCCACCCCGTTTCCCCACCACCAACACCCTTCCCCGTTTCCCCACTACCAACACCCATCTCCGTTTCTCAATCACCAACACCCATCCCCTTCCCCCACCACCAACACCCACCCTCGTTTCTCCACCACCAACACCCATCCCCTTTCCCCACCACCAATACCCATCCCTTCCCCCACCACCAACACCCATTCTCGTTTTCCCCACCACTAACACCCATCCCCTTCCCCCACCACCAACACCCATCCCTATCCCCCACCACCAATGCCCATCCCCGTTGCCCCACTACAAACACCCATCCCCGTTTCTCCATTACCAACACCCATCCCCTTTCCCCACCACCAACACCCATCCCCTTCACCCTCCACCAACACCCATCCCAGTTTCCCCACCACCAACACCCATCCCCTTACCCCACCACCAACACCTATCCCCTTCCCCTACCATCAGCACCCATACCCTTCCCCCACCACCAACACCCATACCCTTCTCCCACCACCAACACCCATCCCCGTTTCCTCACTACCAACACCCATCCCCGTTTCTCCATCACCAACCCCCACCCCCGTTTCCCCACCTTCATTCCATTGTGATGGCTCCCCATTCCAATCTGCCCTCGTCCGACGCACCAACCTTTTCTACACATTTTTCGTGGTCCTATCGGACCGATAGGTGTACAAACTTCCCTGGAAAGGCACAGCTTTCTTGCTGCACCCATAAAGGATGCATGTGTATCGCAAAAAAAATCTATCAGAAACACCCAAAATTCTTCAAGTATTATGTTTATTGCCTGTGTTTACGTGTTTCTGTTCGGCGGGAGCTTGCCGCTCCTGCCTTCCGTGATGTCATCGAGTCATGGTGTGTCTGCTAGTAGTCAGGAGCGTTTTGGAAGCTCGGGAAATTTACAGATTTTGATTGGAGATTATTTAAAAACAGCTGACTGGATGCAAAAAGGGACAACATATTGTTATTATACTCGATAATGGTTATATTTTAACTACATAAAATCAGGAATTATGAAATGGTCTGGACGATTAATTTAAGAAGTCTTGGGACACTCCCCGTCAGACTCTTGCTTTCATATAACTTGATTTACATCGTGCAGGCCCCTGCCTCATGTTCTGCACATGTTGTCTTGTGGGGATCTGAACACAGTAAAGACTTAGATGACACTGACTTTCAATTAAGATGTATTAGCTGTTTTTATTTGGGACGGTGAGGTCTATAATGCAATACACACTCAAAGCCATACGGTAACCGATTTTGTTGTCATGAATCTCCATTATCGTCATTACAATATACTCATAACGTAAGGCGTGGTGCATGAAATGGTAAGCCGCATGTCTCTCAAATTCATACTCATAATAGCCTGTCATGAAGCAGCTGTAATAATTGATCAATAATATTAGTTCATATTATCAAGACGAGTACTGAGCGCTGTCAAAATCATGATGTTAATGCCTCCCTACAATCCACTAGGGAATTTGTGATGACTCTGATGTCAGAACTAAGGGCAAAGACACTCTACAACACACTACAAGGGGTTGTAGAGTGTCTTTGCTAAGGGTGCGTTCGGTTGAATCACACTTGCACTATAGTGTTTATTTCAAGGTGCTCAGTGGGGCGTAGAAATTAACACTACAGTGCAACCGTAAGTGTGTGTGTGTATTCATCTATTTGTATTCATCTAGTTGTATTTTACAGGGCTTGAGCTACACTCATATGGCCCCGTCTCCATTGCTACATTTTATCATTCAACCATAATGCTCAGTGTTGGCCGAAACCACCACCCGGGAGGCGGGTCACAAACCCCCGTCTAACACCCGGGACCCATTCATTGCTGGGTGGACAGGGGCTAGATTTTTTTTAAATAAGGGAACAACCCATCTATCATCGCTCCGCCCGGGGATCGATCCCGGGACTTCTCGGTTGTAAACCGAGCGTGCTACCACTACACTACGGAATACCCAGAAGTGTGTGTGTGTGTGTGTATTAATTCATGTAGTTGTATTCACCTAGTTGTATTTTACAGGGCCGGAGCAACGCTCGTATGGCTTGTCTCCATAGCTACATTTTTAATCATTCATTCTTAGTGCTTAGTGTTGGCCGAAACCACCACCTGCGGGAGGCGGGTCACAAACCCCCGGCTAACACCCGGTACCCATTCACTGTTGGGTGGACAGGGGCTCGGGTTTTAAGAAGACCGCCCATCTCTCTTCGCTCCGCCCGGGGATCGAACCCGGGATTTATCGGTTGTGAGCCGAGCGTGCTAACCACTACACTACGGAGTACCCTCACACACACGCACACACACTGTATGTGTATATGTGTGTGTGTGTGTGTGTGTGTGTGTGTGTGTGTGTGTGTGTGTGTGTGTGTGTGTGTGTGTGTGTGTGTGTGTGTGTGTGTGTATTTTATTGTCCATTTTTCCTTTGATTTAATGTTTTTCTCATCTAATATACTATAGGAGTAGCAGTGTGTGTGTGTGTGTGTCTGCCTGTCTGTTGTGGGTAGCCGAAACTGTAAGTTCAATTTTTATACGAGTGGGCTACAAAAATCGCAAATAAATCGTAGGTGGTAAGCAGCTTGGTTCCATGTCGATTGAATTATTTTGAAGGGAGGTTTTGGGCTAAAAACACTTTTAGGAGTATTATAATACTGGAAGAAACTCTGCGGTAATGCCTTGTCGCATTTCACTAACTCCGTAGACTCACGTACTTACCGTTTGTGTGCGTGTGTGAGTGTGTGTGTGTGTGTGCATGCATGCATGTGTCTGTGTGTGTGTGTTGTGTGTGTGTGTGTGTGTGTGTGTGTGTGTGTGTGTGTGTGCATGTGTGTGTACGTGTGTGCGTGCATGTGTGTGTGTGTGCGTGTGTGTGTGCGTGCGTGTGTGTGTATTTACCTAGTTGTATTTATCTAGTTGTAAAATACAGGAAAAGAGCTATGCTCGTACTGTCCCGTCTCCAAATCTACTATTATCCAGCTTGCCTTTGAAGTCCTTAATATTTCTTGCATTAATCACTTCTGCATCAAGGTTATTCCAGGCTTCTATGCTTCTATACGAGAAGCTGTATTTTGTATGTCCCTCTTGCATGTTGTCCTTTTCAATTTCTTCTCATGACCTTGTAGTAGTTCTTTAGCTAGACACGGGATAAATCAAACACTAAGTTCGCACACAAGTTTATTAAGGCGGAAATAAGCATGAGTTACAGCGGAAACGGACGCGCGAGCATCACAGAGCGGAGTGTGTTAGCTCTCTGTGATGGTAGGTGGAAGACTGACTGGCTCCCGCTCCCAGGGCAGGAGGTGCGGGGAATTTGGGTCAACCCAGTCAGATCAGCCGCATCTTGCGTGGCATGCTCTTTAGGGTAATTAAGCAGCTGGCGTGAAGCCCAACATTGGGGTCACTACAACCTCTTGCCCTTCTATCGTCCCACACAAACAGATCTTCTCTATCAATTTTTTTCAGACCCATTGATGCTCTATACACTGCTATAACATCTCCCCTTTCTCTTCTTTTCTCAAGAGTTGGGAGTTTCAGTCTTGAAAGTCTTTCCTCATATGGTAAATCTCTCAGGCTTGGAGCCATTTTTGTGGCTGCTCTTTGTATTCTCTCAATCTTCCTTATATCCTTCTTTTTATGTGGTGACCAGATCACTGCTATGGGAAAAAGTCCCAGCTAAAGTCCCAGCTATGGGTTAAATAGTCCCAGCTATGGGTTAAATAGTGGGCAGCCTGGGGTTAATCCCTACAGGGGGTTCTGCGTCCCTGGCCACGGTGAGCAGTAAGGCCAATCCCTGACATAGATTGGTTGGGGGGGGGGGGGTTTGCAACCCCTCCCTGTAAAAACTAAACTAGCCACAAACATGTTAAGAGGTAGAGGACAGGGGCGCGGTAATCGCGCCCCCGACCCGGTTTTGCCGGGGGGCCCGACCATGCAGACCCTTCCTATGCCGACGCAGGGGAGGGGTCTGCCTATGACGAGTGCGGGGCAAAGCCCTCGGGAATCCCGCACTCTAAATCAAGTGGTAGGGCCCCCTAGCCCAACTTTTTCTTATGGGGGTGGCCGGGGCGGTGCAGAGGCGGCGCCTGCCCGTCGAATCACTCCTGGGATCAACCTGCGGAGGGTTCTTCGTGTGGGCTCGTGGAACGTTCTGAGCCTCTCAGACGATCATCGACTACCTCTCCTATCGGGCGAGCTCAGTAGGCTGAGGGTGGATATAGTGGGACTCTCTGAGACGAGGAGGCCTGGCAGTGGCGAGACTAGCAGTGGGGGTTACACCTACTACTGGTCCGGCATGAGCAATGGTCACCGTGTACGGGGAGTAGCTATAGGCGTCTCCAACAAACTGCAACCGTCAGTTGTTGAGGTTACTCCGGTTGATGAGCGTATAATGCGGGTGAGGATGAAACACACTCTGGGTTTCTTGTCTCTTGTTGCAGTGTACGCTCCTACCTAGATGCGTAAAACTGAAGAGAAGGAGATGTTCTACGCCAAACTCGACTCTGTATTAGACCAGTGTCCTCCTCGGGACACACTCATTGTCTTGGGTGACTTCAATGCTACTACTGGCACTGTGAGGATGGCTACGAGTTGTGTGTTGGTCCCCATGGCTCCGGTACCAGAAACACCAACAGTTCTCTGCTTCTGAACTTTGCAAGGTCCAGGAGGTTGAGAATTGCAGGTTCTTGGTATCAGAGACCAGAGCTGCACCGCTGGACATGGTATAGTAATGCCGGAGGGGTAGCTAAGGAGATCGACCACATACTCGTTAGTACTCGTTGGAGGATCCTCCAGAACTGCAGGGTTTACCGAGTGCTGAGTTCTTTGGAACAGATCACAGACTTGTTGTTGCTACACTTAAGCTTCATGTCAAGTCCAGAAGAATCTCAAGAGGTAACCATACTGTGTTTCATCTTGAGAAACTGAAGGACTTGACATGTGCTCATGAGTATGCGGTGGCAGTCTCAAATCGGTTTGATGTGCTCGGTGCTCTCGGGGATCCTGTAGAACTGTGGGATACCTTCAAACGTGAAACTCTACAGGCTGCCAAGGAGTGTATTGGGGAGCGCCCGAGGTCAGGCGTGGTTTTGTCTCGACGGAGACGCTGGAGAAAATCGAGGAGAGTCGCGCTGCCAGGCTGGCTGGGAACCGGGACCAGCACATGGGCTCTGTCACGCCGGACTAGAACCCTCCTGAGGAGAGACAAGGAAGGTATGTCAGGAGTCTCGCTGAGGATGTCGAGGGTCATTTGAACGCTAATGACCTCCGACCCGCCTACCGAGCCCTGAAGAAGCTCCGTTCCAAGTCTCCTTCTCGGGCGAGTGCTATTCGAACAGCAGATGGCGCCTCGTGTCTGACATGGATGGGCAGATGGCTCGTTGGGCTGAGTACTTGGGCAGTTTGTTCACGGTGGACCCTCCAACTGAGCAGCTTCACACCACTGGGTTACAGGCATTGGATGCCGATCCTCCCATTGACGAAACCGCACCCTCTCTTGACGAAGTCAGAGAGGCGTAGCAAAGTTGAAGGGTGGAAAGGCAGCTGGTGTTTGTAATATCAGTGCGGAGCTCCTCAAAGCTGGGGTGAGGCCATGATCCGCGGGTTGCATGCTGTCCTGACTGCCGTGTGGCAATCAGGTACCATTCCCTCTGACTGGAAAAGGGGCTGGTCGTCCCTATGTGGAAAGGGAAAGAGGACCGTCAGACTGCAACAATTACCGCGGTATTACACTGCTCAGCGTACCAGGCAAGGTGCTTGCCCATCTATTGCTGACACGAATTCGCAGTCATCTGCTGAAGCATCAGAGACCTCAGCAGTCTGGGTTCACGCCTGGTAAGTCAACAACGGACTGTATCCTAGCGCTTCGTGTCCTGGTGGAACGCCGACGTGAGTTTCGACAGGGGATGCTTGCAGCCTATGTTGATCTCAAGAAGGCGTTTGACTCAGTGCATCGTGAGTCACTCTGGGATCTTCTGCGACTTCGAGGGATTCCTGCAAGGACTATTGGTTTGATAACTGATCTGTATTCTGGGACTGAGAGTGCTGTGAAGTGTGGGGCAGGTGTATCCAGCTTCTTTCCTGTGAATGTGCCCCCTTGAGTGAGGCAAGGGTGCGTCCTTGCCCCATCACTTTTCAACACTTGTATGGACTGGGTATTGGACAAGGTTGTAGATCAAAGTGATTGTGGAGCATCCGTCGGCAACACCAAGATCACTGATCTTGTTTTTGCCGATGATGCAGTAATCTTTGCTGAGTCGCTGGAGGTCCTGGTGATGGCTCTCGAGGCGCTGCACGAGGAGGCAAAGCCTTTGGGACTTGAGGTCTCCTGGCTCAAGACCAAGGTCCAGGTATTTGGAGACTTACTAGATGAAGCAGTACAGTCTGTTCATGCGTGTGACGAGGACATTGAGATCTTGGAAAGTTTTACATACCTTGGTAGCGCAGTCCATAATGACGGCGGGTCACGTCAAGAAGTCTTACGGCGGATTGGCATAGCCCACAGTGTTATGGACTCGCTCAGCGGGAGTATTTGGCGTTATCGGTACCTGTGCAGGAGGACAAAGATCCGGATCTTCAAGTCGCTTGTGATCCCTGTCTTACTCTATGGTTGTGAGACATGGACACTAAATAGTGACTTGAAGAGACGAATCAATGCCTTTGGTAATAAGTGTCTTCGCAGAATCATGGGGTATCGCTGGGATGATTACGTGTCAAATCAGCGATTGCACCGTGAGACTGAATCGAGGCCTATTACCTGCATAGTCCGTCAGCGCCAACTTCGGCTATATGGGCATGTGGCACGCTACCCTGAAAACCGATCCTTCCCATTCGGTTGTATCTGTAAGAGACAATCCGGCGTGGAGGAGGCCAAGGGGGCGCCCACAAGGCTCGTGGCTGGGGCAAGTTGATGTTTCTTGTCGAGAGCTGCTTGGTATGGGAAAGGAGCCTGCATGGGAACTCGCGCGTGGTGACCCCCGGGAGTGGCGTCGTAGGGTGGGCGAGGCGACGTGCCCCCCGGCGTATGCCCCCAATGATTGATTGATTGAGATCACTGCTGCATATTCCAACTTTGGTCGAATCAATGATGTTATCAATTTCTTAATCATATCTTCATCCAGATATTTGAATGCCATTCTTATATTCCTCAGCAACTGATACGTATCTCCAGTAATCTTGTGTATATGCTTCTTAGGTGACAAATTATATCCGTAATCCGTACTCCCAGATCTTTTTCGACCTTTGTTTTGATTATCCATTCATTTCCCATCGAATACTTTCCTCTCTGTCTCTTTTTGCTACTGCCCATTTCCATCACTTTACACTTTTTAGCATTAAACTCTATTTCCCATAATTGACTCCATCTGAAAATCTTATCTAGATCCTTTTGTAAATGCTCACATTCCTCTTTACTTTCTACTTTTCTTAATAATTTAGCATCATCAGCGAATAAACTCATATAACTATTCACTCCCTCTGTCATATCATTTACATAGACCAAGAACATCACTGGGACCAATACTGATCCTCGAGGAACTCCACTTATCACACTGCACCATACTGACTTCCGATTTTTTATTACTGTTCTCATCTCTCTGTTGCTCAAAAAGTCTTCCATCCACTTCAGCAAACCACCCTTCAATCCTCCTACATGTTCTAGCTTCCAGAGCAGTCTCTTGTGAGGTACCTTGTCCAATGCCTTCTTTAGGTCCAGGTATATGCAATCGACCCACCCCTCTCTTTCCTGTGTCACATCGATCACTCTTGAATAAAAGCTTAATAAGTTCGTTGTACATGCCATTCCTCCTCTAAATCCAAACTGGCTACCTGCGAGTGCGTTTGTCTCTTCCAAATATTTCAACCATCTGTCCTTCACAATTTTTTCACACATTTTTGCCACTACGCTTGTTAATGATACTGACCTGTAATTTAATGGTTCTTCTTTGTCTCCTTTGTGAATTGGCACAATATTTGCTCTTTTCCAATCAAGCGGGAC
The DNA here is from genome assembly GCA_016584305.1 of Chionoecetes opilio. Taxonomy (NCBI): domain Eukaryota; kingdom Metazoa; phylum Arthropoda; class Malacostraca; order Decapoda; family Majidae; genus Chionoecetes; species Chionoecetes opilio. The sequence continues at coordinate 394,044 of JACEEZ010022133.1, forward strand.
TCTGCTCTCCTTAAGTGAACTCTCAATTACACTATGTAGCTTTCCTGCTAGTCGGTTACTGCACTCTTTCATTATCCAATTCGACACTTCATCTGGACCCGGGGCTTTTCTCACATCATGACTTTCCATTAGTCTTTTTACTTCTATTACGTCTACTTTTATGTCTTCCATTATATTTTCTTTTGCTATTATATTTTTCGTTTTAAAATTCACTTTTCTTGTAAATACAGTCTGAAAGCACTTATTCATCACCTCAGCCTGTTGTAATGCATCAACGTACACTATGCCTTCTGCCTTCAGCTTATCTACTCCTTCCTTGTTTTTCATTTTTCAATTTATATATCTATAGAAAAGTTTCGGTTCGTTCTTACATTTTTCTATTAAATTTCTTTCATAGTTACTTTCTTCTTCTCTTCGGAGAAGTGTGTGTATGTGTGTGTGTGTGTGTGTGTGTGTGTGTGTGTGTGTGTGTGTGTGTGTGTGTGTGTGTGTGTGTGTGTGTGTGTGTGTGTGTGTGTGTGTGTGTGTGTGTGTGTGTGTGTGTGTGTGTGTGTGTGTGTGTGTGTGTGTGTGTGTGTGTGTGTGTGTGTGTGTGTGTGTGTGTGTGTGTTTGGGGTCGATATTCTAATATACTCCACGCACGGCCAACTCTAAGTCAGCCTGTCAAGGGTTGGCTGTGCTAATGCCGTCGAAGTGTTGGCGCCCCGTGGAATCACACGGAACGTGGTCTACCCCGAGGCACTTTGGCCAGTGACCAACGACAGGAACAACACGATCTAATATATACTACTACTACAAGCATCAATACATGGGTCCGAAGGGCCCACAAACACTTGTATTTATTCTATATCATTATTTATGTTGTGTGTTACTTTTGTTTTCTTCATTGAATTATTACTATTATCATTATTAGGGGAAGGTGGGGCAAAATGGCACCCTTAATTCATTCACTTGCACCCTCACTCACTCAACCACTTTCTAAAAATTAGATAAATGTTGTTACACATGACGATCCCTTCCTGAATCCATAATGCCTTTGATATAATAATTTTTTAGGAGCTAAATTGATTTTTTCTTAATAGATTTTCTGGATTCCAACAATATCTTTTATATCTAATTTCCAGGATTTTAAACGCTATACCTGCATTCTTTGTATACTCTACTGTACTTATTCATACGCAGATATGTAGTTTAGGGTCATGTCTATTTATTTTCATAAATAATAAAACTATATAAATATTTACTCTTTTCCAAATGTCTAGTAATTGATCTTGACATATATTATAGGCTCTTGAAACATCAAGGCAATGGCCTACTTCCTCTGTACATGTCTTCAATACCCAGCAAGAGATTGCATTTGGTCTTGTTTTGACCTTATCCATAGATTTCACCTATTTCCTTTGAGCTTATTTACTGTAATGTATTATCACATTTTTGTTTAGAATGAAAATCTATTCCACATGGTCTTTCATCCGTGAATATAAATTGAAATTTCTTGTACAAAATTTATAAATCCTACAGCCACATTTACTTTCATATTTAAAGCCAGTCAATAACACACACACACACACACACACACACACACACACACACGCACACACACACACACACATATATATATATATATATATATATATATATATATATATTATGTAAAACTAGCCGCAAAGCCGCCCTCCGGGCGGACTTTTTGGCTAGCTCCTGCGGAGGGCTATTGGTGGGCCTTTGGCCCACCACCTGTGTTTGGTGGGCCTTCGGCCCACCAAACACAGACTCTCCAGATAGCCCCTTCTAACTTTCCTGAAATCATGGATGTAGAAATGTATGTATTAACGCCAACCCATTCACATCACCCCCAACCCATTCACTCACGCATTACCCATCACCCGCCACCCATTCACTCACCCATTACCCATCACCCCCCCACCCATTCACTCACCCATTACCCATCACCACACACCCATTCACTCACCCATTAGCCATCACCCCCCACCTATTCCCTCACCCATCACCCCCAACCCATCACCCCCCACCCATTCACTCACCCATCACCCCACACCCATTACCCATCACCCCACCCATTCACTCACCCATTACCCATCACCCTACATCAAGGTTTCCTCAATTCTCGCAACCCACTTTTTTTTTCTTCACAATTTTCGCTAATAGGCTACTAAAAATAAAAAAAAATAAAAGTGATCGGATCATCTCATAAGTGGGCTTAAAATGTGCCTCTGGTCGACCCGGTTCCAAAACTGTGCCATATGATGGGATTGGGGCACTGGGGGCGGCACCTATCGCGGACACACACACACACAGACACACACACACACAGACAGACACACTTTCGCTTATATTATTATAGATGTACTATATAATGTAATATATAATGAAAGTTGGATGCTACATAGAACTCCATACGAACCGGAGGAACCCCTTTGTTCAGGATAATAGGTAAGATAACTGCTCCCTTTATTTTCAAAGATGAACCTGTGACCCCTTTCCCATTCAAATCACTCTGGCGTAACGGCCACCGGTCACCACGTGCGCTCCTCTTGAGAGCCTGATAAGACTCTTCAGAGAGATCATTAACAGTAGCTTCAGTGTCCACAGACAGGGAAATATTTTGATAGCTTACCTTCGTGGGTATTGCCATAATATTTGTCTGTTGGCATGCAGGCAGCCACAATATTGTGGTAAATCGACAACTCCGCCGCGCCTGCACGAGGAAAGTATCCCTCGCGGGTATGTTGAATTAACCTGGATGGTGCGTCGAGGCTCGCATTTCTTCCCCCGACGAGTTACCTCTCCCAGCAGCCCACCTTTGCTCATTTTCTACGCAAAGCCCTTGTTTTGTATCTGGAAGCATTGGTCGGTACTGCGATTACACGTACCGTGAATCGCGCAGTAGTAGAACACCCTACCTATCCTGTGCTTTTGCTGCTGGCCCCTCCCCCGGAAGGAAAAGGCAGGTTTAGGCCTGGTAGAGGGACTCCCCTCGGAGCCGTGGGTGGTGTGTCTCTCGCAAAATATTAAATGGCGAAAAGTTTAAGGGGACCGCCCACCCTGAATATATCGAAAATTCATAAAAATGATCGAAAATCCTTTTAAGTCATATAATGGTAGCTGTGGCCTTGGGCAACACACTGATAGATAGTTTGTCCCTTAAAAGTATATTTAAAGGGGTTTAAATCCCCCCCTCCCTCCCCCCCCCCCCCCCGCACCACGCGAGCGCCACGCCTCGTTCTGTTTTGACGATAAAATATCAATTATAAGGCTTTTTTAGCCTCGAAAGTAAAATGGAACCAATACAAAACCCTTATAGGGTTTACTGACAACACTTAGTCAAACAAAAAAAAAATTTTAGGGCTCGTTTCTGAAAACTGAAAGTTATTCTTATACAATTCCTACTCCTTCGTCAGTTTTTATCCGATCTTTACATTTGAGATATCAATGGATAGCTGGATAAAAAGTGAAGAAAAGTATGGTGGAGTTTTTTTGTTTATGTCAATTAGAAACATGGCACTAGTGTTTCAAACAAATTTTTTAGGGAAATTTTTCAAAATTTTCCAAAATTTTATTTCTCGGTTATTAAAAAAGATAAAGAAAAACCACACCATATAATCTTTCGTCATAAGTAGAAGAGTTAATGGTTATAAAATAAAAGAAATCCACTAATAATCCTACGAGTTGAAAGCAACTCAAATCACCCTAATTTTCCTCTTTTTTTTACATATATTTTATTTTGCCCTAACCTTGAGTGACTAATATCCTGCCCTGCAGGAGGGGACCAGGTGTGCCTGAGTTACTGCAAACATTCATAATAGCCTCAAAAGTAAAATGGAACCAATAGACAAAACCCTTATAGGGTTTACTGACATAACACTTAGTCAAACTAAAAAAAATTTTTAGGGCTCGTTTCTGAAAAATGAAAGTTATTCTTATACAATTCCTACTCCTTCGTCAGTTTTTATCCGATCTTTACATTTGAGATATCAATGGATAGCTGGATAAAAAATGAAGAAAAGTATGGTGGAGTTTTTTGTTTATGTCAATTAGGAACATGGCACTATTGTTTCAAACTGATTTTTTGGGGAAATTTTTCAACATTTTCCAAAATTTTATTTCTCGGTGATAAAAAAAGATAAAGAAAAACCACACCAACAATCTTTCGTCATAAGTAGAAGAGTTAATGGTTATAAAATAAAAGTAATCCACCAATAATCCTACGAGTTGAAAGCAATTCAAATCAGCCTAATTTTCCTCTTTTTTTACATTTTTATATTTTGCAAAAAACTATTGGCCAGATCTAAATTAAACTTATGTTTTGTAGTCCTTACTTAGCCCTAAATAACTCATCAAATTTACAGCAAGATCCATCTGTAAACAAGATTTAGGGTGGGCGGTCCCCTTAAGTGAATATTAAGTTCATGCATATTTCTTCAGTCTCATAATGGCTTTTCTTTAGTGTATTTTACAGTTTTTATTTGATAACATTATAGAACAAACATTTACGAAGATAATAGTGTATAATTTATACTGATTAACCATAGTCTACTGTATTCATGGAACACTTTTTTACTTGCCAATCCGATTGATGATGCAATTCTTTTTAGTTAACGCTAATTTATGCATGGTTCTAATTCATTTATTAGAAAACAAAATATATCAATAGAAAGCTAATCAAATTCCGCTTTTATTGATATATATCATGTTAAATGTTATCTCGCAAAATATTAAATGGCGAAGAGTTTAATATATGCGTTCATGCATATTTCTTCTGAGTCTCATAATGGCATTTCTTTCTTTACTGTGTTTTACTGTTTTTTATTTGATAATATTATAGAACAAACATTTACGAAGATAACAGTATATCATTTATACTGATAAACCATAGAAAGGGAAATGGGAGTGATGTTCGAAACACTTTTTTACCTTGCCAATCGGCCTCCACTGGTCATGAGCGGGTTGGCGCGGAGCGCGAGTAACAAGTCCAGTATACAGTAGTCTTTGGTTGACCTCTAGATCCAGGTTGCAGTCTGGATCAAATGCAAACTATTTCATCTGCTGTCCTGTATACATCTGATTTACTCATAACATCCTCACACAGAGTGAGAAACTGATAAACACTATAGTCTTCCTCATTTCCACTAAATGGGCGCACGGATGCCTTTGTGGGTAACACCTTCAGTGAAGTCGGAAATACGGCCCCAGTGTTGGATGGCACAACATGATAATGAGTCGCCATGGTATGATTAGTAACAGCTGTTAGAGGAGTAATGTTAATGTTAGTAGTAGTAGCAGTAGTAGTAGTAGCAGTGACAATAGTAGCAGATACAAAAGGGACAGTTGAATACTGGGAATCCTCCAGAACTGCAGGGTTTACCGGAGTGCTGAGTTCTTTGGAACAGATCACAGACTTGTTGTTGCTACACTTAAGCTTCATGTCAAGTCTAGAAGAATTTCATGAGGTAACCATACTGTGTTTCATCTTGAGAAACTGAAGGACTTGACATGTGCTCATGAGTATGCGGTGGCAGTCTCAAATCGGTTTGATGTGCTCGGTGCCCTCGAGGACCCTGTAGAACTGTGGGATACCTTCAAACGTGAAACTCTACGGGCTGCCAAGGAGTGTATTGGGGAGCGCCCGAGGTCAGGGCGTGGTTTTATCTCGACGGAGACGCTGGAAAAAATCGAGGAGAGTCGCGCTGCCAGGCTGGCTGGGAACCAGGACCAGCACAGGGCTCTGTCACGCCGGACTAGAACCCTCCTAAGGAGAGACAAGGAGAGGTATGTCAGGAGTCTCGCTGAGGATGTCGAGGGTCATTTGAACGCTAATGACCTCCGACCCGCCTACCGAGCCCTGAAGAAGCTCCGTTCCAAGTCTCCATCTCGGGCGAGTGCTATTCGAGCAGCAGATGGGCGCCTCGTGTCTGACATGGATGGGCAGATGGCTCGTTGGGCTGAGTACTTTGGGCAGTTGTTCACGGTGGACCCTCCAACTGAGCAGCTTCACACCACTGGATTACAGGCAGTGGATGCCGATCCTCCCATTGACGAAACCGCACCCTCTCTTGATGAAGTCAGAGAGGCTGTAGCTAAGTTGAGGGGTGGAAAGGCAGCTGGTGCTTGTAATATCAGTGCGGAGCTCCTCAAAGCTGGGGGTGAGGCCATGATCCGCGGGTTGCATGCTGTCCTGACTGCCGTGTGGCAATCAGGTACCATTCCTCTTGACTGGAAAAGGGGGCTGGTCGTCCCTATGTGGAAAGGGAAAGAGGACCGTCAGGACTGCAACAATTACCGCGGTATTACACTGCTCAGCGTGCCAGGCAAGGTGCTTGCCCATCTATTGCTGACACGGATCCGCAGTCATCTGCTGAAGCATCAGAGACCTCAGCAGTCTGGGTTCACGCCTGGTAAGTCAACAACGGACCGTGTCCTAGCGCTTCGTGTCCTGGTGGAACGCCGACGTGAGTTTCGACAGGGGATGCTTGCAGCCTATGTTGATCTCAAGAAGGCGTTTGACTCAGTGCATCGTGAGTCACTTTGGGATCTTCTGCGACTTCGCGGGATTCCTGCAAGGACTATTGGTTTGATAACTGATCTGTATTCTGGGACTGCGAGTGCTGTGAAGTGTGGGGCAGGTGTATCCAGCTTCTTTCCTGTTAATACAGGAGTGAGGCAAGGGTGCGTCCTTGCCCCATCACTTTTTAACACTTGTATGGACTGGGTATTGGACAAGGTTGTAGATCAAAGTGATTATGGAGCATCCGTCGGCAGCACCAAGATCACTGATCTTGTTTTTGCCGATGATGCAGTAATCTTTGCTGAGTCACTGGAGGTCCTGGTGATGGCTCTCGAGGCGCTGCACGAGGAGGCAAAGCCTTTGGGACTTGAGGTCTCCTGGCTTAATTAAGACCAAGGTCCAGGTGTTTGGAGACTTACTAGATGAAGCAGTACAGTCTGTTCATGCTTGCGGCGAGGATATTGAGATCTTGGAAAGTTTTACATACCTTGGTAGTGCAGTCCATAATGACGGCGGGTCACGTCAAGAAGTCTTACGGCGGATTAGCATAGCCCACGGTGCTATGGACTCGCTCAGCGGGAGTATTTGGCGTTGTCGGTACCTGTGCAGGAGGACAAAGATCCGGATCTTCAAGTCGCTTGTGATCCCTGTCTTACTCTATGGTTGTGAGACATGGACACTAAATAGTGACTTGAAGAGACGAATCAATGCCTTTGGTAATAAGTGTCTTCGCAGAATCATGTTAAATATGTGGTTTCGTGAGGATGGAGAGATACGCCAGGGTATGATAGGTTGTATATTACACAATTGTATAGAATGTATAATTTATTATACACGTCGTGAACGGAAAAAAGCTTGGAGTCCCAAGTACTTCCACACGACAGTCACACCTGCTATCAGAGCTGGGCAGTATTTAAATACATTTGTATGTAAATACGTATTTAAATACATTTGTGTATTTAGAAATGTATTTATAAATACATTGGTTGTCATGTATTCAAATACAGTATTTAAATACTTCTATGAGTATTTAAATACATTGTATTTAAATACTCATAATATAAAAATGTAAATACTTTTTTATCAGTTAATTTGACCATAAACCCGCCCAGCTCTCTGGCAACCCCGATGTTACAGTGAATCAGTATTTCCACTTTAAAGGAAATTTCCTTATTTCAAGGAAATTTAGGAAATCCATTTTGTTCGGACATGCAAAAACTTTGTGTATTTAAAATTTATTTACAAATGTATTTAAATACAATTGATGTATTTAGTATTTAGTATTTAAATACATTCGTAAAATGTATTTAGTATTTAAATACATTTTTCCAATGTATTTAGTATTTAGTATTTAAATACATTCAATGTATTTAGTGCCCAGCTCTGCCTGTTATTACCCTGACACGCCACTCTCCAGCAACTGCCGGTCGTGGGTGTCTCGCTGCTCTGCTTCAACCTGCAGGTGCTAGCTAGTTATGTACACATTTAGTCAGGGGCGGAGGTAACTATGCCCCTGACTAAATGTGTAAAGTAATGAGCAAGTAATGTTTCTACCATAGAATAAACTGATAATATAACTACTCTATATAAATATCTATTATGTCACCATCTATCTATTAGAGCTGAAAATAAACTAATCGACTTCTCAACAACGCTAGCGACTTCTCAACAATCGCTGACCTACCTGTAATGCAACTGGATAAAGCCGTTAATACAATGTAACATCAGGATACATATTATACTATGAGACAAAATAACCTCTTCAATAATAAACAGTTTAGGAATCTACCAGGGCAAATCAACTGTTTTACAACATATACGTAGGGTTAATGGACAAATGGATCATATCATGGATTGATAGAATGGATCATGAAATAAGTAAGGAGGTTGTATCGTAGGGTTAGGTTAGGTTATATTAGGTTAGGAATTTAGTGTAGGTATGTTTCGTTAGCAGACTTATAGATATAGTTAGGTTTGGAGGTTAAAACGTGGGTTTAATATTATTCAGCCAGCCACTCAGCCTCAGCCGCTCAGCCACTCAGCTGTCAGCAACCATGTACCGCCACTGCCATGTCTCGTATCTGAATACCCACTAACGCCGGGTTGTAGAAATAGACCCCGCCCAGTCTGCCCAGGGTAGACATTCAGAGAGAGTTAAAGGCCACGGTTGTTCACTCAACAACATCCCTCTATTTCTACACCCCGGCGTTAGTGGGTATTCAGATACGAGACATGGCAGTGGTGGTACATGGTTGCTGATAGCTGAGTGGCTGAGCGACTACAATGACGTCACAGTCTCGCCAGCGAATCACAATTGGGTAAAAACAAACGTACCAGCCAATCAGATTGTGTCTCAAACGTGTCAGCCAATCACAAGTTGCTTGAAGGTTTACTTTACAAACTGTAGGAGTATTTAAAAAAAGATAGATTTCCTGAGAGGAATAAATAGTGTAGAGGATTATGATATAATAGCATTAACAGAAACATGGTTGGATATGTCAGGAAAGGTATTCGATCCGGAAGTCGAGATAGCTGGGTATAAGTTATTTCACAAGGACAGAGTAGGCAGACGAGGAGGAGGAGTTGCGCTTTATGCAAGAGATGCATTGCAGTGTTGTGTTAACAATGTTATAAAAACAGATGACAGCATAGAGTCTATATGGGTAGAGGTTACGGAGGGAACTGAGAAAATGGTTTTGGGTGTAGTGTATAGGCCTCCAAACTTATGTAAAGAGGATTCAGCTCCTATATGGGAAGAAATAAACAAGGCCTGCAGATATAATCGATTATGCGTGGTGGGAGATTTTAATCTTAGGAATATAGACTGGGATGTAATCGTAGGTGACAGCGATGCAGATGAATTGTTAAAAATAATCCGGATAACTTCCTAAGTCAGCAATCAAGGAGCCTACTGAGGAAAATTTAAAATTTGATCTTTTTGCTGATTTAAAAAAGAGACGAATTTGTTACAATTTTGGAGGGGGCGGGGAAGGGGTTTTTAGTAAGCAACCATTATAAAATCAGATTTAGCTTAAAATGGGGAAATTGGGAAAATTTGTGGCCCAAAAGGCCAAAACGATTTCCTAATTTCAAGGGAAAAGGGCCCCTTTATGCGGGATTAAAAAGACACCTGGAGGGTTTTTTAAAAAAGGTGTGGGATGGAGGGGCAGGGAAAAATTTTTCCCCGGACAGGGCGGGACCCTGGAAAAGGGCCAAATTTTGAAGGATTAGGAAGGCACCGGAAAGGGGGAAATTTGGGGCGGGGGGGGCAATTGGTTGGGGAACGGTTTGAGGCTGGGAGATAAATTTTTAAACGGTTAGCAGGGAAGGTGAGGTCAGGGGTGAGGAAGGGAATTTTGAGAGGTTAAATAAGGGGAAAATTTAGGGCGGAGCCGGGGTGAAAGGGTTTACCTCATTTGTTTAAAGGGTAAATTGGGCGGACAGGAAAGAAAAAAATCTTCCCATTTGGGAAATTTAAGGTTTCCAAAAAATCTAAAAAGGGTGACCACCAATTTTTAAAAACCAACATTGGGGGTTGTTTAAAAAAAACATTTATTTAAGGTTTTTAAGGCGGAGGGTAAACAAAGAACATTTTAACGTGATGGCCGGAGGACTGTAAGAAATTTAAAATTCCCAGTTGCTTTAAGAAAAATTAATGGATTAAGTAGCGAACAGGGGGAAAGGGGGGCCCAAAAGGGGTTTTTATCAAGGGTTTTTTAAAACAGAAACAAAGGGAAAATTTGTTTGGGGCCCTTAAGGTTCCCGGGAAAAGGGTTTAGGTTTAAAAACGGATTTAAGGGTTGTCGTGGATTTTAAATGGGTTATTTTTTAATTTTTTTTTACAGAGGGGGAACACAGGGCCCATCCCGATAGGAACAGATGTTCAAAGGAAACGAGGAGGGGGAAACCCCAAAAAATATTGTGATTAAAAATAGGGGAAAAGGTGGAGGGACTTGTCTAGAAAAAAATGAAAAACCCGTTAAAAATCGCCCCGGGGCCAAGATGAAGTGAACCCAGGGGATTTAAAAGGGAAGCAAGGAGGTTTGTTAGTGAGTCGTTAGTGGGACATTTTTAGGAAAAACGGTTTAAGATTGGCGAAAGGGCCATTATTTGGGGGAAAAGGGAAATGTTGTTCCAAAATTTAAGAAGGGGGGACCCCCGGACTAAAGGTTCAAATTAGTCCAAAAACCCCTAAATTTTAACTCAGTGGTGGGTAAAAATTTGGGAAACTATTATTGGGAAAAAAATTAATAGGCACTTTGATAAAAATAGTTTTTTATCAAAGAATTCAAAACATGGTTCAAACCAAGGGGGGAGTCAGTCTCCCCCCCCAAATTTTTTTAAGTTTTTTAAGGGAAAATTTATGAAGCAACGCAGATAATGATAAGGGTTATGAATAAAAAATATTTGGACTTTAAGTTTTAAAAAATTTTACAAAAGTACCAAAAACGAGCGGGCTCTTAAAAAGGGTTTGGGGGCCCTGGTATAAGGGTGGGAAGGGTTTTCCCTTGGATCAGAGCTTGGCTAAGTAATAGGGAACCCAAAAGGGGTTTCAATTAAGGTTTTCCAAAACCCGGGAAAGGGGGCTGGGTGACAAGTGGAAATTCCAAAAAGGGTCTTTGTTTTGGGGGCCCATTACTATTTTTGTTTACCCTCCAAAAAGACCCTTGGGTAGTGGGTAAAGTGATAAACAGCAAGTTTTCGTGTACTTTAAATTAGGTTAAAATTTTTAAGGTCAAGTCCCGACGGAAACCTTTGCAGGGACCTTTAGATAAACTTAACGAATTTTGGGGGATCAGATGGCAGATGGGAATTTTTAAAATTTATAAAAGTGCGTTTATGAAATGTTGGTAGAAAAAAACCCCCGGTAAAAAGTCCCCCATTTAAACAATGTATCGCTGAAAAGATCCCAAAAGGTGAAAAAAAACTTGGGTGGGGTTTAGCCCAGACCTCCGACCTAGGAAAAAAATGGGATTGGGCCAGAAATAGAGCTTAATAGAGTATTAGGATTCATTACCAGAAGTGTTAAAAATTTGAAATGCGGAATTATTCTAAAACTTTTCTGGGTCTAGTCCCGGGCCCCACCTAAAACTTGCAGTTTTAGGTTTTTTTTGGGCCCCCATATTACAGGAAAGGTTATAGTTTGTTAGAAAAAGGGGCGGGGAAGGGTGGGCCAAAAATATTTCAAGGGGATTCGTAAAATTTTGTTTCATGGGAGGAGATTGAAGTTTTTTAAAAATTTCACTCCCCTCTGAGAGGACGCAAGTAAGGGGCGATCTGATAGAAGTTTTTAAGTGGATAAAGGGATTTAATAAAGGAGAGGTAGGAAAAGTTCTTACGGCTTTTAACCAGGGTAGAACAAGAAGTAACGGATTCCAGCTGGAAAACCGTTGATTTAGAAAGGAAATAGGGAAAAACTGGTTCACAAATAGGGTGGTGAATGAATGGAATGGTCTCAGTAGACAGGTAGTTAGTGCTGAGTCATTGGGGAGCTTTAAAGGGGAGCTGGATAGGTTCATGGATGGGTATGAAAGGTGGATGTAGGTAGTGTTAGGTGACAGGAACTACCACGTGTAGGCCTCGCGGCCTCTTGTAGCTTCCTTATTTTCTTATGTTCTTATGTTCTTAAGGCAGCTGGCGCGGCCTGCATTTTCAAGGTCGTTGTACTTATTTCTATTCTCTAGCTTATTCCATCATTCCTTCATCCCCTGTGTCACCTCCGTCGCTTCAACACTTGTTTCTACCTCCACATACACGCGGGTAAGACACCGGTGGCTAGTACTTCCTTGTATTCTAGCTATTCATTATTCCTTCCGAGTAAGAGGCCGTCTTCTTCTTCCTCTTGTGACCTCTTTTCGGTAATATATCGCTTCGTAGATATATTTCTCCTAGTGTTGGGGGAAGCCACCACCCCGGGAGGCGGGTCACAAACCCCCGGCTAACACCCGGTACCCATTCACTGCTGGTTGGAAAAGGGCTCGGGTTTCAAACAAGGAAAAGTGGCAAGACACATACCTTCAGTCTACCGCAGAGCCGTGTGTGGTGGTGTCTGGCGTCGCTAGTCGTTACCCGGTGTGGTGAGATGCCGCCGCTCACCACTCTTGGCCCATCACCCCAAAACAAACTCACCACGAGCGCCTGGGTTTGTTATATGGCCTAATTTCGTTTGTATACTTGCCCTGTTCAGTTCTTGAGTCAAAAAACATCATATATACTCAATTTATGAGTATTTTTATGTATGTAGCTTCCTTAACACCACCCTATAGGCAGTTGCCTTGTTTTAGTGTGTTAACGTCAACTCTGACGTCATCAATCTCCCCGCAGAATACCAAAACAGCTGATGACAGTTGTTAAGTTGTTAAGCATGGACGTTAGCGTCTCTGAATGTGCCCCCTGGAGTCCAACCGTGTTCATCTCTCTCTCTCTCTCTCTCTCTCTCTCTCTCTCTCTCTCTCTCTCTCTCTCTCTCTCTCTCTCTCTCTCTCTCTCTCTCTCTCTCTCTCTCTCTCTCTCTCTCTCTCTCTCCTTCCCTCCCTCCCAATCAATCACAAACTATGGTATCTGGTATGGTAATGGTAATCGTATGTGTAATGTGTATGGTATGGTAATCACATTCCATGGTAGAAACATTACTTGCTCATTACTATACACATTTAGTCAGGGGCGTAGTTACCTCCGCCCCTGACTAAATGTGTATATAACTAGCTAGCACCTGCAGGTTGAAGTACAAACAGCCTCTACAGAATCTCAGCTCCAACTCATACAAAACGACTTGAACACGCTCACAAACTGGTCCAAAACATGGCAAATGAATTTCAACCTTGACAAATGTCATGTATTACATATTGGTAATAACAACCCTCATGAAAGTTACGTGGTGAACGATTTCCAACTAACAAGTGTTGATAAAGAAAAAGATTTAGGCGTTATAATCTCGAAAGATCTCAAACCGAATAACCAAATTATAGAGGTAGTAAAAACTGCAAACAAATTGGTTGGTTTTATTGAACGAACTTTTAGTTTCAAATCTGAAAAAGTGATACTCACACTCTTTTCAACTCGCTTGTTCGCCCCCATCTAGAATACTGTGTGCAGTTCTGGTCACCTTATTATAAAAAGGACATAGATAAACTAGAAAAAATACAGCGCAGAGTAACAAAATGATACCTAGATTGTATAACAAATCGTACGAAAATCGGCTCAAAGAACTTAACTTATTCCCATTAACAAAACGAAGGATAAGAGGTGACCTCATCGAAGACTTTAAAGTCTTCAAAGGATTTACGAACGTAATCCCAGAAAATCTTTTCACGCTAGACCGGTTAGAACTAGAAATAACGGATTTAAAATAAGCAGGAAACGGTTTGTAACGAACGAGGCAAAGTACTTCTTCACAAACCGTGTTGTAAACGTATGGAATGGGCTGCCCTCAGACGTAGTAAACTCAAATACAATAGAATAATTTAAAAATCACCTCGATAAATATTTCATATCAAATCCCCGGTTGTCACTGTTTATCTCGAAATAATAAATTTATCTCGCGGGCCTCTGATGCTTACTCTCATTGTGTGAAACGATTGCGAGTCGCGTCTACACAACCCCTCCCATACGTCTCAGACAGCCCCGAGTTAACGGTCACTACTACAACTTTTGACCTGTGACGGGTTGTGGCTCAGTAAGGGCCCTGACAGTTAGTGACCACCATCGGGATTTATGTATCAGGGGTCACTGATGCAGGGGGGATTAAAGTGTACCGCGTCCTACTTGGAAAATGCACTACCGCAGTGGATTGAACGGAGCTGGGGCCTGATTGACTGCTGCCTCCCAAGAAAGCGCCAGGCAAGGCTGCCGTACCACCCTTGAACTTCCACACTGAGCCTACACCAACACTACATTAGACCTCATGACACACACAGATAGCCCCGAGTTAACGGTTACCACTACTACTCTCGACCTGTGACGGGCTGTATATCAGCAAGGGTCCTGACACATAGTGACCACCATCGGGATCTAAAGTACCAAGGGTCACTGCTACAGGGGGCATTAATAGTGTACGGCGTCCTACATGGAAAATACACAATCCGCAGTGGATTGAACGGAGCTGGGGCCTGATTGACTGCTGCCTCTCAAGAAAGCGCCAGGCAAGGCTGCCGCACCACCCTTTAACCTCCACACTGTGCTCCCACCATTACAAAACACACATAACATGACCCTACTATCAAGCACAAAACCTACCCCTACAAACATAGTAGTAGTTAGCCATAGATTACAGCTTTCAACTTTCCTCACAAGTTCCATGCAGTTTTTCTATACTGCATGGTATCACTTAATTTCCGGCCAGCTTAGGCTGGAGGGATGGGTGGGTGGGGAGGAGCCTTCTACTTTCCTATCCTTTCTCTCTTATTATCTAGTTAGTGTAGTGTAGTTAAATCAAACAGCCATGTAAGGACCTAATGGTCTGTTGCTGTTTTTGTTTACTTTGTAATCCTTTGTAATCCTCTCCCTCTCTCCCTCCTTTCCTTCCTCTCCTCTCTCTCTCTAATCTTCTTGTTCGGAACCAGAGAATAGACAAAAAAGAATGAATAAGAATGATAACATTTTTGTATGTCTGGAAAATGGGAATAGGTGACGAGAGAGAGAGAGAGAGAGAGAGAGAGAGAGAGAGAGAGAGAGAGAGAGGAGGAGAGAGAGAGAGAGAGAGAGAGAGAGAGAGAGAGAGAGAGAGATATGGGGGAAGAGAGAGTTGAGAAAAAGATAATACTCTTTCGATATACAAAAATGTTCACATATGCCCTGATACAAAAGTGTGCAAGTTGGGGCCCACAGCCTGGTTGTGGTCTTATCAGGTCAGGCCAAGGGTCTCTCTCTCCTCTCTCTCTCTCTCTTCTCTCTCTCTCTCTCTCCCTCTCTCTCTCTCTCTCTCTCTCTCTCTCTCTCTCTCCCAAACCAGAGTATAAAAAAATACTTCTTTTTCGTATGAAAAATACTTCGAGGGAAACCCTCTTTTTCGTATGTCTGGAGATGGAAAGGTGAAAAAAGAAGAGAGAAGAGAGAGAGAGAGAGAGAGAGAGAGAGAGAGAGAGAGAGAGAGGAGAGAGAGAGAGAGAGAGAGAGAGAGAGAGAGAGAGAGAGAGAGAGAGAGAGCGCATAAAAAGCAACTTAATAATATTTAACAAATGGTTTCATAATTAATTGTTTTATATACTCTGGTTTGAGAGAGAGAGAGAGAGAGAGAGAGAGAGAGAGAGAGAGAGAGAAGAGAGAGAGAGAGAGAGAGAGAAGAGAGGAGAGAGAGAGAGAGAGAGAGAGAGAGAGAGAGAGAGAGAGAGAGAAAAAAAAAAGGTTTCTTAATTAATTGTTTTTTATACTCTGGTTTGGGTGAGAGAGAGAGAGAGAGAGAGAGAGAGAGAGAGAGAGAGAGAGAGAGAGAGAGAGAGAGAGAGAGAGAGAGAGAGAGAGAGAGAAGAGAGAGAGAGAGAGACCCTTGACCTCACCCGATAGCTACTATCATATCACGATATCACCCGATATCACCCGGACTAGTATCCTGGGATGTGGGGAGAGTTCCCCATAAAATTTACCCATCATCCCCTTCCCCTTTCTCGTTTTCTATGGTGACGTCACGACTCGCCCCTAATTGATAGGGGGTGTCACTTGGGAAATTAGTTGACCTTTCTCTCTCGGCTTTGGATCAATCAATCATTGGGGGCATACGTCGGGGGGCGCGTCGCCTCGCCCACCCTACGACGCCACTCCCGGGGATCACGACGCGCGAGTCCCCATGCAGGCTCCCTTCCCATACCAAGCAACTCCCGACAGGAAGCATCAATTTGTCCCAGCCACGAGCCTTGTGGGCGCCCCCTTGGCCTCCTCCATGCCGGATTGTCTCTTACAGATACAACCCGATGGGAAGGATCGGTTTCAGGGTAGCGTGTCACATGCCTATATAGCCGAAGTTGGCGCTGACGGACTACACAGCGCGCCAAAGTATTGTTCGCGACATCATAACACAGTGCTTCCATACGGGAATTCAGAAAATGTACTCTATGGCAGCCTACTGACTTCCGAGAGAGATATCTTACACATGGCAGCTTGTTTAAAGCACGGGCAGTCCATCAAGACCGTTGAGGAATGTTCAGATGCCACTTGTCAACTATAGACGAAGCATTTAAAAAAGTATCGCCTTCCTTCCCGCGAGTAATTTGAACAGACGCACATTGGTATAACTATCATTATTTTCATAATGAGTGGCAAGAAAGACCTAACAAAGGAGCAAATTAAAGTTATTGTATCCCTACACAAGGCAAAGAGGCCAGTGGAAGAAATATCAAGGATTGTGGATGTTACGAGGAGATGTGTGCATAAGTGGGTGGAAAGTTTCACGGTGGGTTGCACCGTCGCGACAGCCGCGACACCAGAACATTATAAGTGGCCAGGGCGAGGATGTAAAAGTCATATCGCAATATTTTTCTTGCTCTTAATTGAGGATGGGCATCCACTTGACGTTTAATGACATTTAGGGTGCTTGCTGATGTTTTACATCCTCGCCCTGGCCACTTATAATGTTCTGGTGGCGCGCCTATTACCTACCATTTGTAGGTAATAGGCCTCTATTCAGTCTCACGGTGCAATCGCTGGTTTGACACGTATTCATCCCAGCGATACCCCATGATTCTTCGAAAACACTTATTACCAAAGGCATCGATTCGCCTCTTCAAGTCGCTATTTAGTGTCCATGTCTCACAACCATAGAGTAAGACAAGGATCACAAGTGACATGAAGATCCGGATCTTTGTCCTCCTGCACAGATACCTACAACCCCAAATACTCCTGGTGAGCGAGTCCATAACACCGTGGGCTATGCCAATCCGACGTAAGACTTCTTGACGTGACCCGCCGTCATTATGGACTGCGCCACCAAGGTATGTAAAACTTTCCAAGATCTCAATGTCCTCACCGCACGCATGAACAGATTGTACTGTTTCATCTAGTAAGCCTCCAAACACCTGGACCTTGGTCTTGAGCCAGGAGTCCCAAAGGTTTTGCTTCCTCCCGCAGCGCCTCGAGAGCCATCACCAGGACCTCCAGCGACTCAGCAAAGATTACTGCATCATCGGCAAACACAAGATCTTGGTGTTGCCGAGGGATGCTCCACAATCACTTTGATCTACAATTTTGCCCAATACCGAGTCCATACAAGTGTTGAAAAGTGATGGGGCAAGGACGCGCCCTTGCCTCATTCCTGTATTCACAGGAAAGAAGCTGGATACACCTCCCCCACATTTCACAGCACTCTCAGTCTCAGAGTACAGACCTTTCATCAAACCAATAGTCCTTGCAGGAATCCCTCGAAGTCTCAGAAGATCCCAGAGTGACTCACGATGCACTGAGTCAAACGCCTTCTTGAGATCAACATAGGCTGCAAGCATTCCCTGTCGAAACTCACGTCGGCGTTCCACCAGGACACGAAGCGCTAGGATACGGTCCGTTGTTGACTTACCAGGCGTGAACCCAGACTGCTGAGGTCTCTGATGCTTCACCAGATGACTGCGAATCCGTGTCAGCAATAGATGGGCAAGCACCTTGCCTCGTACGCTGAGCAGTGTAATACCGCGGTAATTGTTGCAGTTCTGACGGTCCCCTTTCCCTTTCCAGATAGGGACGACCAGCCCCCATTTCCAGTCAGAAGGAATGGTACCTGATTGCCACACGGCAGTCAGGACAGGATGCAACCCACGGATCTTGGTCTCGCCCCCAGCTTTGAGGAGCTCCGCACTGATATTACAGATACCAGCTGCCTTTCCACCCCTCAACTTTACTACAGCCTCTCAGACTTCGTTAAGAGAGGGTGCGGTTTCGTCAATGGGAGGATCGGCATCCACTGCTCGTAATGCAGTGGTGTGAAGCTGCCCAATTGGACGGTCCATGTGGATGCCTGGCTTAATCAATTATGTGCTCTTATTACCATGGAAATGTTTGCTGTATTGTCTGCTTTGGCACTAATACAAGCTATAAAGTAGTTAACCCTAGAACACTAAACTTCTGTTCTTGTAACATGAAGAACACTAAACAAGGGTACGACGTACCCGAACATGGAAAATGAAAAAAAATACTATATAAGAAAATTTATTGAAATAAACAATTGCACATTTAAATTTATGTATCTTACAATTAATTGACCTATTTCTAAATACTAAATACTTAACGTTATGTAGGAACTGATTTAAAAAAATAAAGTGTGAAAACCCCAAAGTTTATACAAAATTTGTAAAAAAAATTACCAAAAAAAATAACCACCGCCGATTTTAACTAAACTTAGCCTAAACCCTCCCAGATAAGTAGCCACTGCTCCAAGGTTGTCTCCAGCCCTCGGTTAAAGCACAAACTGTCGGGAAGTGAGGTAAAAAAAGACCCTTTTTTAGTGACGAAAAAATGTCTGCTTTTTTACTATAATACGTTTTTAGCCTACGATTTCGCTTGTAAAGTATATTTATCGACTATTCACAATAAAATAATGGTATTAGGTATAAAACTGCAACATTCAAACTTACCTCGCTATCACACATAGTCGTCACATATGGCGTAGTCGGGGTTGGGGCAAACAGGCTTGTTGTTTGCTTTATATTGCGTACTAACATATAATTACTTGTTGTGTAATTGTGGAATAGTCTTAAGCCGAGCGGGGGCGAGGTAAATATTAAAGGTGGATTTTATAATTATTATTCTTACCAATAATACATGTATCGGCCTGTTTACAGCTCGATGTGAAAATTGTTCTTAAAGTCAATTTGCACAAAACTTATTCACCACAACACAATGTTCCTGACACACACACACAACACACGTCCTAACACCTTGGATGTATATCTTTCTCTGACTCGCGTCTCCACAGGGCGCGGCTGGTGGGTGAGGCAGGGCGTGCCTCGGGGTGCCGGCTGTCTAAACAAAGGTGCGGCTGTCACCGGAAGGTGGTGCCCTCTGCCGGGAATATGTAGACGTGGCAGTTGACGTGGTATGGGCGTCATGGGCGTGATGTCCTATATATATGTAATCTTAAACATGGAAACTATTAGAAAAGGTGCATGCCTTAAATATATAATTGTAGACGTATGTATTGTATAATGTATTACATATGTACCTACAATGTACCTACAAAGGTCAACATCAACAACAACGTCAACTTTTTTACCTTTAGTATTACATATGTACCTACAATGTACCTACAAAGATCAACATCGCTCGGTCACCTACCTGGCGCGACCTCGCGCCATCCTAGAGACATGTACCTAACCATGTTACAATTATGTATTTACGTGATTTTGTCGGATTTTTTCCTTCAGGAGAACATACAAATATAGGGCCTTCCTAACAACAAGGCAAAGTGGAATTACTATAATAATGATAATTATGATTGGCATAATCATTGAAGGAAAATGAACAGCTGGGTTAAGGTAGACAGGTAAAGAGTCCTGTACAGCTGTTTCCAATTCTGAGAAATTAGAGAATGTAAGCTCAGAAATAGTATTAGTGACATATTTAATGCTTGAGAATTTATATACTTTAAGCTGTCAATAGGGAAAAGTCGAGCAGTGAAAGTTGCTACAAATCCTTCGTGCAGTTTTTCAGGAAAGGTATTCAAATAGTCAGAGCGCAAATAGCAAGCCATAAGAATTGCGAAATGACCGGAAACTTTCTGATACACTGCACCTTCGGGACATACTACAGACACATAGAATGTTTGTGTAAAGAAGAAATAGTGATGTCCGAAGAAACTTTTGTGAAAAAATGGTTTCGAAATCAAGTGGGTTATGTACATAACGATAAGGCCTGAGAAGCATTTGTCTGAGTTAGCACCACCTCACAAATACCGTCACCTATAGGTAAAAAGGCAAAGAGATATGCGGGGCAAAAATACAGGTTCAAATATTCTGTACGGCACCTATCCAAATCAGACATGCTTCCAGTAGAATACTGGATATATTTACTATTAATCAGCACCACAGTACTTGGTTGATTCAGTATCATAACAGATTCGTTTACTGAAAACGGAAATGGTTCAATTCTGTGAACACATGCTTTGATCGAAAAGGAACATGGATAACAACGGCATCTGACGTTAGCACTGATTCAAGGAGAAGGTAATAGTGTTGAATACCATCTAAATCAAACAAAGATTTCAACTTGTAACTTGTCTTTCCCAAGTTCAAGGCATGCATAAAATCCTTAACAGGAAAGAGTGAAGAAGTGACCCTTCCACGCGCTGCGTCAACCATATTTGTCAGTATATGTTATATATATATATATATATATATATATATATATATATATATTATATATATATATATATATATATATATATATATATATATATATATACGCATATACATATATCATATATATATATATATATATATATATATATATATATATATATATATATAGATGATATATATATATATATATATATATATATATATATATATATATATATATTATATATATATATATATATATAACTAGATGAAGCAGTACAGTCTGTTCATGCGTGTGGCGAGGACATTGAGATCTTGGAAAGTTTTACATACCTTG
>JACEEZ010022133.1:420158-422658 GCA_016584305.1 Chionoecetes opilio
GGGGAGATATGGAAATTAGAGAGCAAGGGAGGGTTGGTTAAGGGGTAGTGTGAGAGGGGATCGAGGTAATATAAGGGGATAGAGGTAGGCTATGGTTATCTGTTGCCCCCCTAATTCCCTACACCTCCCTTCTACCTCTCCTCCTACCTTCCTTCCTCCTTCCTCATTTCACTGATAAAAATGATAAGGTGTAAATCCACCGAACACAAACACAATCCCCTTCCTCCTTTTCCTCCTTCTCTTCCTCTTCCTCCTCCTCCTCTTCCACTTCATTCTTCCACCTCATCACCTCCCGGACGATTCATCATTATGTTGTGACTCGCGGGGCGCCCTCTCACTATTCCTCCCTCTCTCCTACCCCTCTCTCACCCCTTCACTCCTACAGTCACGCAGTCATTCGCCTACCGACCGACCTCCTAGAGCTACTGATCCCCAGGGGTACAGTAAACGGCAGCGGCGATATTCCAGTGAGTAATAGTAGTATTAGTAGTAGTAATAGTAGGTGTTGTAGTGGTAGTGGTAGTTGTGGTAGTGTACGTGAATAGCATAATCCCCCCGTGGGATAGTTACGCTGTATTTACATATCAGTACAAGATGAAGATGGTGTACTTAGGCACGTTTTTGGTATGAAAGGCGAGGGAACACTGGGGAGGAGCAGTGGAGGTAATGGGGAACGAGGAGCCACACGTATAGGTATTACCGAGGGTTATATTTTTAACCACTCCTATATCAACTGACTCTTCCATGTCCTTTCCATAATAGGTCAATGAATGATTTTTTTTCTATTCTTCTACTTGATGTTATTATCGTTAAGCTTATTTTTCTTCTTTAAAGAGAGAGAGAGAGAGAGAGAGAGAGAGAGAGAGAGAGAGAGAGAGAGAGAGAGAGAGAGAGAGAGAGAGAGAGAGAGAGAGAGAGAGAGAGAGAGAGAGAGAGAGAGAGAGAGAGAGAGAGAGAGAGAGAGAGAGAGAGAGAGAGAGAGAGAGAGAGAGAGAGAGAGAGAGAGAGAGAGAGAGAGAGAGAGAGAGAGATAATGTGCTTGTTCATTTTCGTATTACTTGTTTGTACGGGCATCAACATAGTCTACTCATAGGAGCTTCAAGTTTTACCCTATACGCTTCTTTTTATGGCTTTCTTCCCCATAATGAGCAGTGGCAAGGATGTATTAGTGATCATGGTGCTACTAACTATTGGTTTTTGATGGAGATTTTGTTACCCGGCGTGTTCTGTGTATTATTGGTCTTTTATCACAGTCTGATAACTGCGCGTATGACTTCATCAGGGCATGCCAGCGTGAGACAGACTATTGGAATGATGTATAGCCCTTTTGACCGTGTGTGTCCGCATGCCCTCTTTATCTGATTTCCTAATGAGCTTACGATCCCACAAATAGTTTATACAACGTATTTTAAGCTTGAAACTGAATTCCAGGCAGTACTCAATCACTGGCTAAAAAACACGCACAAGTTACACGCACACTTGTGTGTGTGTGTGACTATGTGTGTGTGTGAACAACGGCATCCTTGAAGAAATAATATTAAATATGATTATTATAATGATGATGAAGATAGTACTAACAATGATGGCAACAATAATGATGAAAATAATGTAGTGATAATAAGTAGAATAAAGAAGCAATGAGTTAATGATTATCAAGCTGATAACCACAGAAGCATTACTCTCAACCGCGACCCAGATACGCGAAGGAGGCGATGATGATGGTTGACTTGTGATACACTCTTATCTTGACATTCTGAGATAATATTACAGCAAAAATTACTCTGACGCAATATCTATGCTATTGTTATCATTATTGTAATTATCATTTTTATTAGAATTATATCATATTACTATTATTTTCATTACTATCATTATCATTGTTTTTATACTTTCCCACTTTACGTTTACTGTAATGCTGGGTGTGTCTGCATGTGTACAGTATGTGTGAATGTGCGTGGTTGTCCGCAGATGTGCAAACTCCTTGCTGCTCTTGTTACCGTAGATAACACTAAAGTCGCCTGGACAACTTTTTTTCTTCGATTTACAGACGTCTGGTGGCGTTAATATTTACATTTCTACATCCATGATTTCAGGAAAGTTGGAAGGAGCTATCTGGAGAGTCTGTGTAATTTTGTGTCTTCATCTGTGTAATATTATGGCTATAAATGAACCAATTACAAAAAATATCCCCAGTGGCGACCAACAATAAGGTCGCCAGCTAGTGTTTATTTACTGAGTGTTTTCACCCCGCCGTCATCGTCGCGCGCAAAAAAAGGGTAGTGAAATCTGAAACCGTATATAAACTTGCAGATGCAAAGCATAAAACAACGCTGAAACAGGGTAGATTATACAGTCATGATATAAACTACTGTGTATCATCTTCAATGGCACATACAAATCAGTAGTGATGCTATAATTCGTAATATTTGGCGGTTGGCGACATTATTGCAGCTGGCGACTAAAGTGTTATCTACGGTAGAAATAGAGGAGAGGAGGGACT
>JACEEZ010022133.1:427658-476994 GCA_016584305.1 Chionoecetes opilio
ATAGGGTATTCAGAGAGAAGGGTTGGTTGATTGATTCAGAGGGAAGGACATTGAGGTGGATCGAGGGGGCGGCGGAGCTCTCGCATGTAAACAAACGCTTGCAACTGTCTTCCATCCCGTACTGTTCTCGAGTTGCCAAGCACTTAAAATTACTTCTTGGTTAAATGTTCGTCAGAAGACAGACAGACACACCCAAAATAGGTACTCAGTGAATGCTTACATACAGGTAGATATTTCCTGAAGCCTCATTCTGCTTGAACTTGCGTTTATTCATGAAAAGACGATTTAAAAAAATGGAGTTTTCAAGTATTCAATTGTTTTGCCAATATTTTCACCAAGTGCTCACAAATAAAATGATAAACTACATTTTTTATTAGGAACTGTTTCAGTTGTTGTATTGAAGGGTAATTCTGATATGTCCCGAAAAAGCACAAGGAATTTACGGTAAATGATAGATCATTCACGCTCAAAGGGCATTGGATATGACAGCGCGAGAAACAGGCTTGAGCGTGAGCTTATTAGAAAACTCCCCATAATATTCGTGGCCCTGTTGGAGGGAGGAAAGTTTTTTTCGCGCGCTTTTTACAAAAGTCGTGTTTTTACGGAAATAAGGCCTGGAAATCAATTATTTTTTGGTAGATTCGGTGTTTTGAAGGAACATTCAACATAATTAGGCAAAGAAAAAATAGGTCTGGACGATTACTTTAAGGTCCTGACGAGAATGGTTTGTATTCAATATACTTTACATTAGAGATAAGATAAGATAAGATTTTCATCCTATCTAGACACTTTGCAAGTACCAACTACAAGGTTATTGACTATACAAAGCGCCGCCACGTCAGCACGAACTAGGCGGACTCGAACCGCTGACCGAATGTGCAGGGACGCTACACATTGCAAGCTCACGTCTCTACCAACCTTGCCACCCTGACGGGCTTACATTAGAGAAAGAATAGTAGACTACAGGAGGGAAGGGCAAAGATTAAAGGAGGAGGAGTATGGGGAGGTATACATAGGAAAAACAGATACTACGACACCTTTTGGTATCTAATGAACTGCGTATTGATAGTACCAGCAAAATACATAGAGCACATGATATGGTAGAACAAGGAAGAGAATGAGGAGGAGGAAGAGGAGGAATAAGAAATGCAGGGAAAATTACAGATGAGGGTGAAGTACGTACGCGCACTGGTGATTGTGAGAAGAAGAGAGAGAGAGAGAGAGAGAAAAGAGAGAGAGAGAGAGAGAGAGAGAGAGAGAGAGAGAGAGAGAGAGAGAGAGAGAGAGAGAGAGAGAGAGAGAGAGAGAGAGAAAAAAAAATATTGGTTACTATATAGCTCACAACAGTTTTACACTCGTCTGTTTCATAATGCATAACTGGAGTAAAACGCCTGTGTGTCTGTGTGTGTGTGTGGGTGTGTGGCTGTGTGTTCATCGGTTTGCCTCCCTGCTTTTTATCGGTATGTGATTGTTTGTTTCTTTGTCTATCTTTCTGTTTGCATAACTGTGTGTCTGTGACTCATTCTTTTGTCTGCATCATATTTTTTGTTTAGTCTCTCTCCTCTCTCTCTCTCTCTCTCTCTCTCTCTCTCTCTCTCTCTCTCTCTCTCTCTCTCTCTCTCTCTCTCTCTCTCTCTCTCTCTCTCTCTCTCTCTCTCTCTCTCTCTCTCTCTCTCTCTCTCTCTCTCTCTCTCTCTCTCTCTATTACATACACACAATTCTGTTACATCTACCCATATCATACCTTTCCTTTTCATCATATTTCTCCCTTTTATTTTACTGACACAACCACCATCACCACCACTTAACATGGATGCCCTGCCCGCCTTGCAACACACAACACCGCCCATTGCATTACCTTGACACTGTCTTGATCGTTTTACATGTTGACGCAGCGGTTGTAGTGGTATCGTAGTTTTAGTATAGTGGTGGTGGTGGTGATGGTGGGAGTGATGACAGTGCTAGAGTAAAGGAGTGCAAATGCAGTGATATGAAGTTGTGTTATTGTGATGGTGTTGTGCTGAAGAAGTGCTTTGATTTATGTTGCTGTTGACTTCTTGTTTGGGTGAGTGTGGTGATGATGTTTGGTGATGATGATTCACTCACGGTCTTGTCCATGCGAGCTGGATTTGCGATTGCCAGTTTTACCTTCCCGTAATGACATCATGTTATAATAGCTTAGATAATGCGATAGTTTATTTGCCAAGAAAGTTTTGAAAAATAAAACATAAGGTAAAACATGTCCTCGTATGTTATGCGTTGCAATGTGGTTTTGTTCATCCCGCTAAACACATGCATGTCTAAACAAACTGTCTTTAGTGCGTCACATAGGACGGTAACCCATCGCTATGACTCATTCAATTTACTGTCAAAAGGTAAGTAAAGGACCCGCAGTGAAGATGCGGATAGGATTTTGTGTTTTGCATATGATTCTATAAGCAAATTATCCTTCTACGACCCACTATTTCTACGATCTGAAGAACCTACTATCGAAACATTACATATAATGTAGTGTCCCACTTTAACGTGTGTTTTTTGTACACCTTTCATTTGAAATATCTCATCTTTCTCTTTTATTTCTACCATCTTGAATACACGTCATGCTGTTCTGTTCTTCTAAGCTGTATGCAGGGCATGCTCAGGGAGATAATATACATAATTATGTCTCTGAAATTAATGCAATCAGCAAGACAAAAATCACATTATTAAAGATTTTAAGTTTCTCCAACCTCACAGGACAAAAAAAAACCCCATTATGAAAGACAAGCGTTTTTACCTTACCATAAGACAAAATAACAATATACAATACCGGAGTTACTTCGCCAGTACAAGGCAAAATCACAATATGAAAGACTACAGTTACTTAGTCCTACATGACAAAGTCGCATCAAGAACAGGCGCATTCCCAGAGCGCATATACCTCCGCCAAGGCTGAACGAACGAAATAGAATACGATTTCTAATAAACACAATATTAATTGCATTATTGATACCCTTACACCTCACAAAGTTAATCCAAAAGTTATGTTCTTTGCATGCATTCGGCACTCTGTCTTCTCATATCTGCATTTCTTGACTTGAATCGTGGCATGATTGGATTTTTTTTTAGGTTCTTCATGTGTCTTATCTCTTTCTAAATAATTCTGCCACTGTTGACAACAACATTATCAAAGAAGTTTTTTGGTAAGTTTGTTAACGCAAGTTTTGAGCCCCCACGCTGGTGGAAAGAGATCATGGAGGTGCTTAGAGGCAGAGAATAAGAAAACCAGGAAACCAGACACGTATTTGTCCCAGGAATAATTAATTAACTTGGAACCGAGAGAGAGAGAGAGAGAGAGAGAGAGAGAGAGAGAGAGAGAGAGAGAGAGAGAGAGAGAGAGAGAGAGAGAGAGAGAGAGAGTGTGTGTGTGTGTGTGTGCGTAGAGACAACCCAAATGGTGATGGCGTTCTCCTTGAGGGTGGCGGACGCTAAGCCCCCATAATATCATTTAAAAACTTCATGGATCCAGATCCAGATCCAGATCCAGATCAATTTACAGTGTTAATTCAAAGCTGGGCTACGCCCTACCTCGGGTAAAATTTTCAATCAAATTCGTTAGTTACTTTTTGCGCAATTGTGCGAACAAAAAGACAGACAAATAAATAAAGAAGCAAACTTATCCGATCACATAACATCCTCACACCATATGACCACACACACACACACACACACACACACACACACACACACACACACACACACACACACACACACACACACACACACACACACACACACACACACACACACACACACACACACACACACACACACACACACACACACACACACACACACACACACACACACACACACACACACACACACACCACATCAGATGATTTTTTCTCCCTTATCCTTCATGGTGTTACTGCTAAATTAGTTGAATGAAACAAACTTGTATAGGGTGAACAGACAACACGATCATATTATTCTTTGAAACAACGTTCTGGTATCTCCTTAGTAACAACATACGTGGGAAATTCAACAGCTTTGTCTACCTATCACATTGCAAAGGAAAAAATACACGTAAGTGCTATGAAGGTAAACGGCGTTAGCAACTCTTTATCTCAGTACGCGAGTTAGTCACGATTACTTTTATTGTGTACTAGCCGCAAAGCCGCCCTCCAGGCGGCCTTTTTGGCTAGCTCCTGCGGAGGGCTATTGGTGGGCCTTCGGCCCACCACCTGTGTTTGGCCCACCAAACACAGACTCTCCAGATAGCCCCTTCTAACTTTCCTGAAATCATGGATGTAGAAATGTATGTATTAACGCCAACTCATTCACATCATAGCCCCTTCTAACTTTCCTGAAAGCAAAGCCGCCCTCCGGGCGGACTTTTTGGCTAGCTCCTGCGGAGGGCTATTGGTGGGCCTTCGGCCCACCACCTGTGTTTGGTGGGCCGAAGGCCCACCAAACACAAACTCTCCAGATAGACCCATTACCCACCACCTCGGCCCACCAAACACAGACTCTCTAGATAGCCCCTTCTAACTTTCCTGAAATGTATGTATTCCCCCCACCCATTCACTCACCCATTACCCATCACCCCCCACCCATTCACTCACCCATTACCCATCACCACACACCCATTCACTCACCCATTACCCATCACCAAACACCCATTCACTCACCCATTACCCATCACCCCCCACCTATTCCCTCACCCATCACCCATCACCCCCCACCCATTCACTCACCCATCACCCCACACCCATTACCCATCACCTCACCCATTCACTCACCTATTACCCATCACCCTACATCAAGGTTTCCTCAATTCTCGCTACCCACTTTTTTTTCTTCACAGTTCTCGCTAATAGGCTGCTAAAAAAAAAGAGAAAAAAGGTGATCGGATCATCCTATAAGTAGGCTTAAAACCTTCCCCTGGTCAACCTGATGCCAAAACTGTGACATATGATGGGATTCCGCCACAGGGGGCGGGCCCCCCATCGCGGACAGACGACAACCAAAAACAAAACACACCCAAACCAACACACACACACACAAAACACAAACACACACACAAACAACACACACAACCCCACACACACCCCCCACCCACTTTCGTTTTTTTATTTTAAAAGGCTGTAACGTAAAATATATGAATGGTATTTTTCCCTCTCAAAATTAAATTTTCCCTTTTTCTTTTTTTTTAAACAAAAAAGACAAATGGGGTTTTTATGAGAAGACTTAAGAAAGGTTCTGCTATGTTTTTAGAGTGGCAAGGATTTTTAGTAAAATATAATTCCTACCCAAAAATTGGGAAATTTGGGGCCCGTTTTAAAAATGGTGATTAAAAGGGAAATTTCTCGAAAAAAACCCCCCAAATCTCATGACCCCCACCTGGACGGCGCGGAAAAAAGGAAATGGGTCCCCCGGTTTTGATGCCCGGTTTTTGGGGGGGTTTTTGCTGACACCTTTATATTGGGGATAGTAACTGGTTAGGATTTTTTTATTAATTACAACTAAATTTAAATTTGAAAATTTTTTCTTAAAGACTTCACTTTTAATTATAGTACGAAACCCCTTCTCGCTGCGGGGGAGTATTTTAAAAAGGGGGAAAGAACTTAAGGGGAAAGGGGGGTAAATTAAAAGGGTTTAAAGGGGGAAGGGGGGAGGAAAGGGGGGTTTTAAAGGGGTAAGGGGAAAAGCTGCCACCAGCTCAAGGGGAGTAGTTTTTTTGGTTTTCTCCCTGAGCCAAAGTTGAAATACCCGGGGGGAATTTTCGGAGTTTGGGGGGAAAGGAAGGGTTTTGTATTACACCGAGTGGAAAGGGGTGAAAAATCTTTGGAAAAGTGGGGAAGTAATTTTCCCTAAAACGCGGAAAAAAATTTACCCGGGGGGGTTTTCAAAAAAAAACACAAGAATATATTTTAAAAAATCATTTCCCATTTTTTTCATCTGAAATATTATTTCTCTGTTTGAGACTTAGACACATTAAAAGCTCTAATCTGGAAAGGGCAAAACTCTCCAGGCAAACCTCCCTCACTGAAACATTTTTTAGAACTACCCCCTATGTCCGGTTATCAACTGGGGCACCCATAATATACACGGAAATATAAAATATAGGAGAGAAAATGGGGAGAGTAATGGGTTGGTGTGGGTTCACGGACCATGTGGCCCCCCGGGGTTTTTTTTGGGGGGTGAAAGGAGCGGGGAAAAAGACTGCTTAATAACACTTATTTTTGGGTGGGGGGAGGCCCTCCTATGCGTTTGTGAAAAAATGAACAACTGTACCTATATAAAGAGAATTAGAAAAAATATCATAACAAAAGGGGGAAGGGGGGGGGGGGGGGGGGGGGGGGGGAAAATAGGGGGCGAGTTTTCTGAGGTCTTACCTGGAGTGAAAGGGGGCGGGGGAGACTGGGCCCCCTTGTGGTAAGACAAAACGAGGTTTTGGGGGAAGCGGGGGGAAAAAAAAAAAAGTTTTGGTCCTGAGGACCGGCTCCCCCTTTAAAGGAAATTTTCAGACCTCGAATGACCTAAAATTTTAAAGACACAAATATAAAATATTAAAATGGCGCCTAAAAAATGCCCCCTTTTTTTTACTTTGAAAATAGAAAAAATTTTTTAAAATGTTTTTTTTTAAAATCCCGGGGGGAAGTGGTTTTTTCCTTTTGGGGGTTTAAGCCCACGGAAAAGCGGTTTTTTTGAGAGACGAGGGAAATTTGGGGTCGAAACAAAAAATTTGGTTTGACTTTTAATTGCAAAAAACTCGACTAAAAACACCCATTTTAAAAAAACGTGGGTCTTTTTCATTTGGTCTATTTTGAAGGACATTAAGAAACTAAAAGGGGTTTTCCCTTTATCCCGATAGGGAGGTGAGGAGGGGGATGAAAAGTTTTGAATTAAATAGTTATCGATGATCGCGAATAAAAGGGGCCCCCAATTTTTGGGTCGTATCCTGAGGGGTTTTTGGGGGAGGGGGAAAATGGGGGAAGGGGGGGGAAGAAGTGGGGGATAGAAAGAAAAAAGATAAAAATTTTTCGAGAAAAAAAGGGGAAAAGATTGAAAAATTTACCTTTAAAATAATAGGGGAAAACCCTTCCCCATTTTTGCTTTGGGAAAAACTTGGGCAAAATTTTCCCTAGAACAAATATGATTATTTAAACCCCTTTTTTCCCTTTTTAAATAAAACTCGGGGAAATTTTATGATTTGGAAATTTTCCCTCCTATCTCTTCCGGAATACCCGGGGATTACACCGGTTTTTCTCCGGGGGAAAAAAAAAATTCTTTAATATCAAATTAATACTCACGGACTCCCCTTTCCTTTCTAAAAACTGTGCAAGAGGAAAAAGGGGTGTTTTATGGGGCCCCCTTTTGAGTTTAATTTAATTTGAGATTCTTTTATTCCCTTTTAAACGGGTTTTCTGAAAAGGGTTTTGATTTCCGAATATTCAATGGAAGGAAATATCCCCAATTTAACCTCCGACCTGGGCGTAAAATGGTTTGTCGAAACCTGACTCAATACCCAATTCTCGTTGCTAGGGAAAGTCCCAGGGGCGTTTCAAAGGGTACCCCATGGTTAAAAGGGCAGCGCCTAAAAAGTCCTTTAAAAAATCGCTCCACCTCAAGCTGGGTTTACTTGTAAAAAGGTGAGAAGCAGTATGCTAAACTGAAATTAAAAACTCCTCCCCACCGAACCAAAGGGTGAGCCCGGGGAAAAACCCCAAAAAAATCCGAAAATTTTTAGAAATGAGAAATCTCCTTTGACCCAAAATTTTTTCATCTAGTCCGGGCATACACTACCCTTTACTCAGTAATTTTCATTTAACACTTTTCGCCCTTAATTTTCACCCTGAAAACCCCACAAGTCCCGGGTTGATTTAAATTTTAATTAAAAAAAACCCTTGAAAACTCACCGAACCAGATGAGGGCCGTTAATGAAATTCAATGAGGCCCGGTATCCCAATCAACCTCCTACCTGGGGGTTTCAACTTTCCCCCCAAACCGAGGGGGGGTAATTTTTCCCTTTTAAGGGTTTATTTAAAAAAATTTTCAAAGCTCATGTTCAAAATAGTTCTTCCCCTTTTTTTTTTAACCCTTTAAATAAAGCTTAAAATAACACTGCACTGAACCTCCTCGATTTGTTTTCAAAGGGGGTCTCCGTTTGGTCGGGGTTTTTAAGCTTGAGAGTGCGGGGGCAGATTTTCGTCGAGGGGTCCTTGCTATCGACGCAGCAAAAGTCGCTGGCGTCCTCGGCCAGACGGGGGATGGATATTAAAGGCGCTGTATGGCCGGATCCTTAGGCGAAGGGGCAAAACCCAGAAGGTAAACCCTTTTTCTTGCTGGGAACTCCCCAGGGTCTTGGAAAACTAAAAAGGTGGTTTCCCCGCCTGAGCTGTGCGCCCCCTTTTTTGGAAAGGGGGAGTCCCCGATTTTCGCTCACAGCGGCGATTATGTACATGTTCTTAAACGCTGGGGTTAAATTTGCGTAAAATCAGAACCGGGCGTCCCGTGGGTAGGCTGAGAAAAAGGGTCCAGGACTTCCCCCCCGCGCTTTCCCCCCTTTTTTTCGACATGTTGGGGTTGTCGAGGGGGGTTGTGGGGTTGGGGCGTGGGGGGGCTAGATTGGGGGCGGCCCGTAACGGTTTGGAACGGCCGGGGTACGGCGGTGAAAAAACGCGGCTAGCGGGCGGGGGCCCTGCGGCTAGGGCCCCGCGGCCCCTGCGGCCCCGGGCTGAGGTGGGCCCGGGGGTGGGCGTTGGGTGCGGCGCGCGGCAGGCCCGCGGGGGGTTTAGTTTGGGTGTGGCGGGGGACGGCTTTAGGGCGGGTTTTAAACGGCTCGCTTCTTACCCGCTCACTCCAAAATGGTCCCTGGTTCATGTGTGTAAAGGGGGTTTGGTTTTTAAAGGGGGCTCTAATTTAACCTCTATAAAAGATCGACTACTGTATAAAATTTTTCCGAAAAATTTTACTTTATCTAGCTATTTTCCCAGGTGGGGATTTGTTGCGGGGGTTTGTAGGAATAAAATTCCACCGCTTTAGTTTACCAGTTTTTTGGTGCCGGGTTTTTTTTAGGTTGAGACACCCCCCATATTTTAAGGGTATTAACGGTTTTGGATTTTTTATTTAAATTTCAAATAATGAGAATTGAAATTTTTCTTATGATTTACTATTTTAAATTTTAGTACGAAAACTTTCCGCTGCGGAGAGTATTGAAAAAGGGGAAGGGAAATTAAGGGGAAGGGGTAGAGGAATTAAAAGGGTTAAAAAGGGGAAAAGGGGGGAGGATTAAGGAGTAAGGGGAAATGCCCGCCACCAGCTCAAGCGAGTAGTTCTCGGTTTTACTCCCTGAAAACAACCCTTGAATATACAGAAAAATTTTCGGTAGTCGGGGGGGGACGGATGTTTATATTACACCCGGGGGGCTTGGGAAAAATCTTTTTGGGGAACGTGGGGAAAATATTTCCCCTAAAAAACGCGGAATAATCCCCCTGGGGGTTTTGCAAAAAAACACAAGAACTATTTTTTAAACATCATCCTATTTATTTCAGAAAAAATTATTTCTTTTGTTTTAGATCTTAACACATATATAGAATCTAATCTGGAACGGGCAAGCTCTCCAGAGCATTTTTCCCCCCCTCACTGAACATTCTTAGAAATACCACCTATGTCCGTATCAAAGAGCATATGGATACATGGAAAATTTTATTAGGAAGAAAATTTTGGGAGTAAGGGTTGGGTTGGGATTTTACTGAAACCCTGTGGTCTGGGTTTTGGAGTGGGAAAAAAACGAGAGAAATGCTTTAAAAAACACTTATAAAGGGTTTGGGGAGGCCTCCTATGCGTTTTGTGAAACTGAAAACGGGACCTATATATGAAAAATATAGATAGATATATCATAACAAAAAAGGGGGGGGGGGGGGGAAAAAAGGGGCGAGTTACTGAGGTCTTTCCTGGGTGAAAGGAGCGGAGACGGGCCCCCTTGTGGTAAGACAAAACGAGGGTTGGGGGAAAAAAGCGGGAAAAAAAAGAAAAGTTCGGATCCTGAGGACCGGTCTCCCCTGAAAAAGGGTTTTCAGACCTCGAATGACTCAATTAACTAAAGACACAAGTATACAATGAAAAGGCTGCCCATAAGCAAATTCTTTTACTTTGATTTTAGAAGAATTTAAAAGTTTTTTCAAAAATCCGGGGAGCGTGTTATTTCCTTTTGTTTTAAACCCACGAACGCGTTTTTTTAGAGAGACGAGGGGGATTGGGGTCGAAAATAAATTGGCGACTTTTAAATTTTGCAAATAACTCGACAAAACACCCTTTATAAACGGATCTGTCACTATTGTGTCTATTTTTTAAGGCATTTAAAAAACTAAGGGGTTCCCTTTATCTGAAGGAGGGTTTAGGAGAGGATGAAAATTTGAATCCCACTAAATTATCGATATCGCGAAATAAGTGTCCCACGAATTTGGACTCGTATCCTGAGTGTTTTGGGGGGAGGGAGTGGGGGGGGGGGGGAGATTGAAGTGGGAAAATAGAAAGGGAAAAAAGAAAAAATTTTAAAGAGAAAACCCAAGAGATTGAATTGACCTTAATATAATAGGAATACCCTTTCCCCCATAGCTGGGGAACACTTGAACCCAATTGCCCTTTGAACAACAATGATTTTTTGAAAACCCTTTTTTTTCTTAAATACATAAAAATCGGGAAATTTTTGGGGTTTGGAATTTCCATCCCATCTCTCCCCAAAAACCGGGCATTACACACGTTTTATTCCCGGGAAAATTTAAATTTTTCAATATCAAATTAACTACTCACGGGTCTCCCTTTCCTTTCTAAAGCTTTTTTTCCCAAAAAGAAGGGGTGTGTATGGGGCCAATTTAGAGTGAATTTAAAAAGAGGAAATTTTCTACTTTGAAAAAGGGATCTGAATGGTTTAAATTTCCAATTCAAAGAGAAAAGGGAAATAAACCCAATCAAACCCCCGACCGGGCAGTAAAAAGGGGTCGTCGAAACCTGACTTTAATACCTAATTCCGTTGCTAGGAATGGGCCCAGGGCCCTACCCGGGCCCCCCCGGGGTTTCTGACCAAACGCCTAACAAGTCCGAAATAAAAACGGCCCCCCTCAAACTGGTTTTTCTGTAGGGAGAAGCAAAACTGCATCTCGAATTTAAAATACTCTCTCACCCCAACCCGGCTGAGCCCGGGGAAAACCCCGGGCACTCCGATTCTAAAAATGAGAAATCCCCCTTTGGGCCCAAATTTTTTCATCTGTCCGACATACAATACCCTTACTCAGTTTTAAATTTTCATTTTAAAACTTTTTGCTTAATTTTTACAGAATCCCCCCAAGTCGGGTTTTATTTAAATTTAATTAAAAACCTTGAAGACTCACCGAACCAGATGATTTCCCTTAATAAATTTAAAGAGAGACTGGTATCCCCAAACAACCCCCACCTTGGGGATACAACCCCCAAACCGAGTAGGGTATTTTCCCTTTTAAATTCCCAAAAAAAAATTATCAATGTCATGTTCCCAAAATTTCCCCCTTTTTTTTAACATTTAACTAATGCTTAAATAAAAACTGCACTGAACCTCCTCGATTTTCTTCTAGGAGGTCTCCGTAGGGGGTTTTTTAAGTTGAGAGTGGGGGGAAGCAGTGTCGTCGAGCTCCTTCTATCGACGCAAACAAAGGGCGTGGCGTCCCGGCCAGACGGGGGGATGGATAGTATGGCGCTTTTTGGCCCCGGGTACCTTAGGGGATGGGACAACCGAGAAAGGGAACCATTTTCTGTCTGGGAACTCCCTAGGATCTTGGAAAAATAAAGTGTGGCCCCGCCTGATCTGTGTCGCCCTTTTTTGGAGGTGGAGTCCACGATGTCGCTCACAGCGGCGATGATGTAAAAGTTCTTAGCGCGGGGTTATTAGCGTAATTTATGACGACGTCATGGGTAGGTGAGAGAGATCCAGCCCTTCCCCCCCCGCGCGGGTTTTACGTCCTTTCTTCGACATTTGGGGTTTTTTGGTTTTCGAGGCGTGGGTGGCGGGGGGCGGTAGATTTCGGCGGCTTTTAGCGGCTAGGAACGGCGGGTACGGCGGGGGAAACGCGGCATAAACTGAGGCGAGCGTGGGGGCTAGGCGCGCCCCGGGATGCGGCCGTCTTTAGGGGGTTTGGGTTCGTGGGTGCGGCGCGCGGCGGCTGCGGCGGTCAGCTGGCTGTGGCGGCGGGCGGCCCGAGACCCGGCCGTTTTTCGGCTCGCTTTTACAGCTCACTGCCCCATGGTCCTGGTTCATGTGGGGGGTTGGGTTTTGGTTTTTAGGGGGGGGGCTCTAATGAAACCCCACTAAAATGATCGACTCTGTATGAAAAAATTTTCCCCAAATTTTTACTTTTTCTAGCTTTTTTCCCCCGGTGAGATTCTGTTTTCGGTTTTTTTGTAGGAATAAAATTCCACCGCTTTATCACCATGTGGTGCCAAAGGGTTTTTTAGGTTTTTTTAGACACCTTTATATTTTAATGATATTAATGGTTGGATTTTTCTTTAAATTTCAAAATGGGAAATTGGGAAATTGGGAAATTTTTCCTTTTGACTTCCTATTTAATTATAGTACGAACACTTCCGCTGCGGGGAGTATTGAAAAAGGGAAGAACTTAAGGGGAAGGGGGAGGAGTTTAAGGGTTTAAAAAGGGAAAGGGGGAGGAGTTAAGGAGTAAGGGGAAATGCTGGGCCCCCCAGCTCAAGCCCAGTAGTTTTTTGGTTTACTCCCTGAGCACGTTGAATTTTACTGAGAATTATCGGTGTTTTGGGGGGGACGGATGTTTTGGATTTAAAACCAGTGAAAGGGTGAAAAACCCTTTTTTGAAAGTGGGGGAAATATTTTCCCTTTAAAACCGGAATAATCACCCGGGGGTTTTGCAATAAAACCAAGGAAAAAATATTTTAAACATATCCATTTATTCAAACATGAAAAAATTATTTTTCTGTTTGAATCTTAGAACATATATAGACTCTAAACTGGGGAAAGGGGAAGCCCTTTCCCGAGCATGCCTCCCTTACTGAATCCTTCTTAGAACACCACCATGTCCGTATCAACTGAGCACTATAGGATACATGGAATATATATATAGGAGAGAAAATTGAGAGTAAAAGGGTTTTGGGGTGGGGTTTACTGTAAAACCCTTTGGGGCTGGTTTCTGGGGGTGAAAAGGGGCGAGAGACTGCTTTAAAAACACTTTTTAAGGATGGGGGAGGCCCCCCTTGCGTTAGGGAAACTGAACAACCCGTACCTTTTTTTAATGAGAATAAAAGTAGATATATAAAAACAAGAAGGGGGGGGGGGGGGGGGGGAATAGGAGCAGTTTCTGAGGTTTTTACCTGGGGTGAAAAGGGGCGAGAGGGCTGGCCCAAATTGTGGTAAAAAAAAACGAGGTTGGGGAAACGGGAAAAAAAAAAAAATGTTCGGGTCCTGAGGGAAACCCGGCTTTCCCCGAAAGGATTATCAGACCTCGAATGACTTAATTTAAATAAAGACACAAGGATACAATTGAAAAGGCGCCCATAAGGGGGTTTTTTTACTTTGATATTTGAAGAAATTTTAAAATGTTTATTTAATACCGGGGAGACGTGTTATTTCCCTTTTGTTTTGCCCAAAGGAAAAAGCGTTTTTTTAGAGAGACGAGGGATTGGAGTCGAAACATAAATTTTTGGGCGACTTTTTAAATTTTGCAAAAAAACTCGACTAAAACAACCCCTTTAATTAAAAAGTGATCTGTCACATTGGTCATTTTTAAAAGGGCTTAAGAAAAATAAGATTGGGTTTCCTTTATCTGATAGGAGGGTTAGGAAGGATTTAAAAGTTTTTAATCTATAGTTTTTCGATGATCCCCGAAATAAGTGTCCCACGGAATTTTTGGAATCGTATCCCTGAAAGGGGAGGGGGAGGGAGTGGGGGGGGGGGGGAAAATAGAAATGGGAGATAGAAAGAAAGAAGATAAAATTTTTTCGAGAAAAAAGAGATTTAATTGACCCTTTTATATGGAAAAACCGTTCCTCCATATTTCCCGGGTAACAATTGACAACTTTCCCCAGAACAACAAGGGTTATTGAAAAACCCCTTTTTTCCCTTTTTAAAATTTCATAACCCGGGAAAATTTTAAAGATAGGGAAATTTTCCCCCTATTTTCTTCCCAATCCCGGGCATAAAAGAGGCTGGGTTTGAGCCCAGCCGAGCGGTTTCATCCACCCCAAACAAACCGGGCATAGTAGTCCAGTTAAAGGGATGGTTTTTACCCAGGGGGAAAATTTCAATATTTAAGAAAAATGGTTTTTTTTTTTTTCCTTTTTTGCAAAAAGAAACATCATATTAAAAATCTTTAATTTTAATTTTTTTGGTTGGGGGCATAGTTTTTTCCCATTTATGAGGGTTTTTATTTAGTTAACGTAATTTTTTAAAGGGTTTTTAATTTATTTAAAAGGGGAAAAAAAAATAACAAGGGGAAAACTAATGCGATTCCGTTCATTGATTTTTCTCCATGTAAAAAGGGTTTTAAAAAGCAAAAATTTAAAAGGCGAATAATTTTTAAATTAATGCATATTTCTTTAAAGTTTAAAAATGGCATTTTTTGTGGGTTTTACGGGGGTTTTTTATTGGAAAAAATTTTAAAAACAAAAAAATTTTAAAGGGAACATATATCTTTTTTTACTGAAAAAAAAATATTAGGTAGGAAATTACCCGATTTCATGATTTTTAAATTTAGTTAAAAACTAAATTTTTGCATACTGCTAATTCATTTTTGGGCCAAACGAATATATCAAGGAAAACTAATTAAATTTTCCCCTTTTATTTATAAATTTTCCATGTAAAGATTTTTTGGCAAAATATTAAATGGCGAGAGTTTAATTTAAAGGGCTTTTCCCATTTGCGAAATATAAAAACATTCACGAACCCAAGATTCAGGGGGTTCCATTTGCGCACGAAAACCTGGGCCGAGGCAAAGCGCGAGTGATCCAAAACCGTGAACTTTCTCTACTCACATGAGAGGTGGGTAGTTTGGGGTAGAGTTTTCATTTTCATAACAAACAAGGTCGCCTTGGCCCTTTTCCCCTTATTGGGGTTGGCCGCTGACGAGTGGGAGAGGAAGTCAGACGGCAAAAAAAGGAGGCCCCGAGGACATGCGGCCCGCGACTTAAATTTTGAATGTCCCTCAAAGCATTTCTGAGTTTCTTCGATCCCTTTCCTTGGATTCTTCGTTATTTTTCCCTTCTTGTTATCTTTCTTGGGATCTTCTCTTTCCTTTGACCTCTCTCTCGTTACCTCCCTTCGTTATCGTTCCCTTATTCTTCTCCCTTCGTTTTTTCCCTCTCTCTCTTTTTTTCTCTCTCTCTCTCGTTATATCTCTTTCTCTCTCCCCGTTATTCTCTCTCTCTCGTTATCCTCCCCTTACGCCCTCTCTTTATTCCTCTCTTCTTTTCCACCCCTTT
The DNA here is from genome assembly GCA_016584305.1 of Chionoecetes opilio. Taxonomy (NCBI): domain Eukaryota; kingdom Metazoa; phylum Arthropoda; class Malacostraca; order Decapoda; family Majidae; genus Chionoecetes; species Chionoecetes opilio. Next base: position 443,124 of record JACEEZ010022133.1, read on the forward strand.
GTCCTCTCTCTCCTCCTCTCTTTTATCCTCTCTTCGTTTCTTCCTCTCGGTTATCTCTCTCTCTCTCTCCTCTCTCTCCCCTTTCTCTCTCTCTCTCTCTCTCCTTTTTCTCCTCTCTCTCTCCTCTCTCTCTCTTCTCTCTCTCTCTCTCTTCCTCTCTTTTATTCTCTCTCTCTCGGATCTTTCTCTCTCTCTCTCTCTCCTCTCTCTCTCTCCTCTCTCTTTTCCCCTTTTCTCTCTTCTCTTCTCTCTCTCTCTCTCTTTATCTTCTTTTGGGTATCTCTCTCTCCTCTCGTTATCTCTCTCTCTCTCGTTTTCTCTCCCTCTCTCTCTCTCTCTCCTCTCTCTCTCCCCTCTCTCTCTCTCCTTCTCTCTTCTCCTCTCTCTCTTTTTCCTTCCTCTCTCTTTTAGTTTGGGCCTGCCGCGAGTATGTTTGTAAACAAAAAAGGGGGGTTTTAGTTTCCTTTTGGTGACCGCAAAAACCCAAACCCCTGAACCCAGAACCCCAACCCTGAACTGAAAGAACCGGTTTTATCGCTTTGGGCACAAAAGGAAGAGGCCTTTTTAAAAGCAATTTCTTTAAAGTTCAAATGGATTTTTTTTGGTGTTTACGATTTTTTTTGATAAATTTAGAACAAAAAATTTTTGAAGATAACAGTATATCTTTTTTACTGATAAACATTATTTAGGAGGTAAAATTTACGGGGGAGCGGAGCGGGTGGGTCCGCATGGTTGACGACACGGGCGATGAAGAGGGTATATCTGGGGGGCCACGGGCCGAGGTGTCCCAGCCCATCCCAGCGGTACATCACCCCAACACACCCTGCTGTAGTCCGAAAGGGATGTTTGACCCAGGGAAATTTCAATATTTAAAGAACCCTGGTTTTTTTTCTTTTGCAAAGAAACATATATTAAAAATCAATTTAATTTTATTTGGGGGAACTGTTTTTTAAGGGAGCAAAAAAGAGCCCCTTTTTAATTTTGAAAGGGAAAACCAGAATTTGATATCTTTTCAGTTTTCATGGTATATTAATTTTTTTTTTTATGTTTTCCTGTGTTTTGGGGGGGCTCTTTTCCGATAGAATAGCACCCTTTATATAGCAATCCTCCTTTTAAACCAATGTACCCCTACCCCAACCTAAAAAAATTGCACCAAAAAAAGGCTCTGCCAGTTTTATTTTTTTGGCATTTTTTTTCTTTTCTTTCATGAAAACCCATGATTTTTGGGGTTTAATGTCCCCATTATAAGAATATGAAAGACAAAAAAAAAAGTTTTTCAATTGTTTATTTTTGCCGTATAAAGACTGAAAATACCAAGACCAAACCCCTATACGACCAATTTCTCTAAGTCTCGTGACAAGAAACCTATTTTGGTCGTTTTCATCCCCTTTTATCTCGAATGTATTTGAACAGTTTTCCCCTGCACTTAGCACGCCATGGAGCAGTCAAAACTTGACGACGGCACTTGCACCCTTTAAGGCTGCAATCAGTCTTACCTGACACCTGATAACTTTCCGAGCGTTTTTGGAGCAGGGCCTTTTAGTCGAATTGGAACAGTTTCCCCTCGCAAAACCCTTTCCCGCCCCCCCCTCTGGATTTGGGAATTTCCCTTCCACTTTGACCTGGTGGTACATCGGAGGTTGTGGAATTTGCAGCTGCTGATATTGGGGGGAGCTTCTGAGGGGCACAGAGGGTTTTCTTTGTGCAAACAAGATCTGAAACTTGCGTATCTAACAGCATTCAAGTATCATCTCCACCTCCCCTTGAAGATGCAACCAACATCCTTTTCGCCGGCTTGTACAGTCAGCGTCATCTTTTGTAGAGTTTCAAGTTGTAGAACACCTCTGCTTGCTCTCGAAATTTGAGTCCTCCTTCATCAACGTCAGTGCGAACAGCTTTGCCCATCCTAAATAATCCTTGAAGTAGTGTCCATGCCAAAATGGCATGTATAAGAGATATTGCGTGTTACACTATCTCCAAGAAGCATGCCTAGCCTTTCTCTATCCAAGTACTTGCGCAACTTGATGACGCCCCCTTTTGGTTCTGGCATGAAGTACAGATCCAGCATCTTTTGCATGGTAGCAAAGAAGTACAATCAAGTCTGTGTCAGCCACAACAAGTACAGTATGAACTTTTTGTGTGTACAACAGCCGTTTGGACAATCAACAGATCTGGCATATCGCTTTGTGAATTGTGACCCGACTTCCAATCTGCTGTAAGTTTCTCAGTGGGAGGAGGTTGATGAATCGCTGCTTTGTTTTCCGAATTCGATAAGAACTTACTTCCTCTTCACTTTAACGGACCCATCTCCCCGTGAAAGTCACCTTTCTTTCAAGTCGGCCATTCCTTCTTGTATGCGTACTATCTTTTGAGTTGATGAGTTTTTGCTGTATCCGTCAAATACAACTATTGCAAATGGGCTATACTGTGCACTAATGTAGTCAGATTGCTCTGTCCATTGCATTGTATTCTTGCCAGTGTCCCATGGTATTTCTTCTGTAGCAAAGCACCTCCATCTAGAACAAACACCAGTCCTTGGGACCATCCATTGCAGTCGCTACATCCTTTTCGGCTTAGCTACCTGTGGCTTTGGTTTGTAGATAGAAACAATTTCTTGTTTCAACAGTGCGGCTTGATATCCACAAGTTCATACTCTAGACCTCAGGTAGTTGTTCACCCTGTGTTTTCCTGCCATCACCAACCTCTGAAAGAGTAACTGGAGGGTCTATTTTAACGTTTTCCTCATCGTTTTAGTCTGACATTTGATTTTGAATCCCCATGAGAACTGCTGAACTTCTTCTTGCAGACAAATCCAATCACCTTTTCTTCTCCTTCCATCTTCTTCAGATACTACGACCTACTTCCTTTGTGCATTGTCAACAATTGCGATGCGTTGGCTGTAACTCCATTTGTTTTTTTTTGTTTTTACATCACGAAGGAACTGTCCAAGGGCACAACAAAAATGTGTAACAACAAAGCCCGCTTAGTTTGCCAGTCCCTATAAGAACGAAAGTACGAGAATAAACTAAAAACAGAGTGGTAGGCGCAATTTAGTTTCGTGAGGTGTTCTTGTTACTCTTCTTTTGAAAAGATTTAAGTCATAGGAAAGTGGAAAAATAAGAAACAGGAACAGAGAGTTCACAGAGTTTAGCCAGTGAAAGAGATGAAGAGTAAAGATACGATTACTCTTGCATTAGGAAGATGGCCAAATTAGGTTAGAATGAGTAGAAAGTCTTGTGCAGCGAGGCCGCGGGAGTGGGGGAGGCATGCAGTTAGCAAGTTCAGAAGAGCCGTGAGCATGGAAATAACGGCAGAAGAGAGCAAGAGAAGCAACATTGCGGCGGTGATTTAAAGATTGAAGACAGAGGAGAGGAGTTGATGAGACGAAAAGCTTTTGACTCAACCCTGTTTAGGAGAGCTGTATGAGTGGATCCTCCCCAAACATGTGAGACATACTCCATACATGGGCGGATAAAGCCCCTGTAGAGAGCAAGCAATTGGGAGGGAGAAAAAAAAGGACGCAGAGGCCACAGCACACCTAACTTCTTAGAAGCTGTTTTAGCAAGAGATGAGATGTGAGATTTCCAGTTCAGATTTTTAGGAAAGGATAGTCCTAGAATGTTCATTGTAGAAGAAGGAGACAGTTTAGGGTCATTGAAGAAGCGGGGATAGTTATCTGGTAGGTTTTGTCGAGTAGATAGGTGAAGAAATTGGGTTTTTGAGGCATTGAACAAAACAAGGTTTGCTTTGCCCCAATCAGAAATTATAGAAAGATCAGAAGTTAGGCGCTCGGTGGCATCTCTCCGTGAATCACTTAGTTCCTGTTGAGTTGGACGTCTAATAAACGACGTTGAAAAATGCAGGGTAGAATCATCAGCGTAGGAGTGGATAGGGCTTTGAGTTAGACTTAGAAGATCATTAATAAATAATAGAAAGAGAGTGGGTGATAGGACAGAACCCTGGGGAACACCACTATTACAGGCTTGCGCGGATGATCTTTGCGTCAGAATCCATTCATCGAGATTTACCGAGCAGATTTAAAGTTGCTTCCCAAGCTATAAAAAAATGCAGAAGGCATGAATCGTATGTCTGACAGCGACGTACATCATCTGGCACACTCACCGGTGTGTGGGAGGGAGGGTTTCCCTCCCTCTCCTCCCTCCATAGGCGGTTGACAGTTTGCATGATTTTGAACTTATAGCCTGCAACGTTCCCCTACATCCCGTGTTTTTGCCTGTTTTTGCTGGATTACATAATGGGTGGAAAACATACGGATGGCACAACGATTCAAACAATCATTGATCTTTACAAGGCTGGGATCAATAATAAGGAAATTTGCAAGCTTAAAGGACTAAAGCTTAGAACAGTGCAAAATTTGATCCGCTGATTTAAGGCTGGCAGAGAGGTGAATCTCCCGCTCCCCCAAAAAAACCTGGGAAACAAAAAAAAACGTGTAACAGAACCAGGAGCGTGTTAAGGCGACAGCTTGATGTCAATCCTAGCCTTACAGCCAGAGAACTGAAGGAGGAAAATCATACTCTTCTTGGTAATGTGTCGCTTCGTACTGTACAGGAAACTTTGAAACGTGACCTTGGCTACAGGTGTTACCGGGCGCGGAATAAGCCACTGATAAATGACCGCCAAAGGAAGAAAAGGCTTCACTTTGCAAAGAAATACAGAGATTGGCCTCTCGACAAGTGGCGGGCTGTGCTGTGGAGTGACGAAAGCACATTTTGTGTGAGTGGAGGAGGACCAGCAAAAGTGTACCGTCGCCCCGGCTCAGACCCCACCGAGCCTCGCTACACACGAAAGACCACAAAACACCCTCCCAGTTTAATGGTGTGGGGTTGCTTTACTTTTCATGGTATTGGGAACTTAGTTATTTTCCCAAAGAACACAACTGTTAACAAAGTGGTGTATTTTGATCTTTTAAATGACCACCTGGAGGCCTGCTTTGAAAAGACACAGGCACAGATTTTCCAACAGGATGGAGCATCCTGCCACACAGCTCGAGATGTGATACAGTGGCTTGATGACTGCAAGATTGGGAGAATAGATGACTGGCCAGGTAATTCTCCCGATATATCACCCATAGAAAATCTTTGGCCCATCATTAAAGACAAACTCCGCTCACGTGACACCTCAAGCTTGAAATGGAGCTCCGAAAGTGTTGGGAAGAATTTAAGCCTGAGTTCCTTCAAAATCTTGCTGACAGTGTACCACGTCGCCTTCAAAGGGTCATCAAGAGGAAGGGCTACGCAACGAAATACTAACTACAATTGTAAGTGTTGATATTCTACATTATTTTGTTATAAACATGGTGCGTCATACGTGTAAACATTCTCTTTTCGGAGGCGCGCAGTGATTATCCACGCAAACTGTAATAGATTTAGGAGAAGAACAATGTCCGTCTACAGTAGCTGCAATAGAACGGTTTGAAAGGAAACTTAAAATGAAGGTACAGAGAGAAAGATAAAAACCGAATGAGGGTAGTTTGGAATTAATGATTTGTGCCAGACTCTATCAAAAGCTTTTGATATGTCAAGGGCAACAGCAAAAGTTTCACCGAAACCCCTAAAGGAGGATGACCAAGATTCAGTTAGGAAAGCTAGAAGATCGCCAGTAGATCGCCCTTAGCTATAGGACGGTAGTTTGAAGGATTAGAACGGTCACCCTTCTTAGGAACAGGTTGGATGTGAGCAAACTTCCAGCAAGAAGGAAAGGTGGAAGTAGATAGACAAAGACGGAAAAGTTTGACCAGGCAAGGTGCAAGCACAAAAGCACAGTTTTTGAGAACAATAGGAGGGACCTATGGAGAGGTTTTATGGTTGTGTTACAAAAGCTTAAAAATGGCCTTTCGATAATTGTTTTCACAAATTTTCAAAATCGTTGCATTTCATTTTTCTTTTTAATCTATATAATGGGGACAGTAATAAGCCCAGCCATCCAATAGTATCTGTTTTTTATAATAAACAAGAAAGATATGAGTGATTAAATTTGTAGAAAACATTTATTTTTGTCCCATTAAAAATTCTTATTATTATTATTAAACTGACATCATTCGTGCACTATTTCAGCCAAGATAGTTTATCTATGATCTATACAAAATATATACTGTTTCTCAATGAAGCTTAGAATTGAAAAAATAGTGCCGTAAAAGGTACCTTTGCATGAGTTCTTTCATGTAAAAGTACATATTTATGGCATTGTAATTTTAACAATTATAACTCTATATATATATGAAGCCTATACAGCTTCTAGACAGTAGTATAGTGCAATAGAGAACGGAATTTCATTGCCGTATCTTAATTAGTCTTTGAGTGTTATTGACTTAAATATGGGTAATAATTATAGTGGTATATCCCCCCCCCAAATATTTTAAGTATTTGCAAGAAAATAGAGATTTTTTTTTGGCACTCAAATAGCAGGCAGCATTGGATTCTACACAATATAGAGTGAATTGCATGCCTGAATGGACCTCCCTTTTGAAACGGGAAGACTTTGAAAATCTTCAAAAAAAGTTATTTTAAGCTCATATTTGAACAATTATAGAGAGCACATTTTTCATTGCACTCTTCAAATGATTAATATTTGAGGTAGATATCATTACATTCTAAAAGTATAGTGTAATTCAAGTCTCTATCATTCTTGGTGCGTGAATGGGTAGACCATGAGAATGCGAAAAAAGAAAAAAAATCTTTTGTTCATTTTTCAAACCAAGGCCTACTCAGAGCTCGTTCTGTGCAAATATATAGTAGATAACGTCAATGATATCACCAGTAAAAATTAACACTCTCCGTCCATAATTAACTGAGATAGAGGGTAACAAAGTGTAAAATAGATACAAATTGTAAGAGTTACCGCTCTCATACTTTTTGACATACCCATACCGGGCACTAATTGAATAAAGTCCACACTAATGCCGTCTAAATGCAACCATTTGCAATCCCCAATGAAGCTTAATTTTTTTAATAATAGTCATTCAAAAATTTTATTAAACCGATTTTTTCCAATTTTCAGCAGTCTGCCCTCAAACCCCCAATTAACATATGGACAAGCGTATTCTATCATATACAAGTTTTGAAAAAAATATAGGCAAATTAAAAAAAAAAAAATTCATGCCCAAAAAAAGTATATATGAGACGTTATTTTGAGACGAATTTTCCGGGGTATGAATTAGCATTATATGAATTTGTCCGGTATGAATTGTCCGCGGTATGAGTTGTCCTGTCACCGATATGAACTACTGTGTATCATCTTCAGTGGCACATACATACACATCAGGGGCCAGATCCAGCAAAAAAGTGTAAGTCAAGCGGTGTAAGTATGGTGTAAATGCTACTCCGGCGCAACCCTCACCCCCCTCTTGCGCCGAGGCTGTTTGAATAATCTGCCGAAATGGACTTACACCGGGCGCAGGGAAGAGTATCTCGGAGTATCTCCACAGAGACAGCTGATTGGCTGGCTAATACATTGACGTCATCCTCGCTAATAGCGAATCACAGCAGTGTTTATATTATCTATTCAGATCTATCAGCCAATCACAAGGCTGTCACGTGATAAATAATGTTTACAAACATTAATCAGCTGATTACTCAGCTGGCATCTGGGTTGACACAACAAATCGATGTATCATGTTTAAAGCGATAAGGAAGGGTTTGATGATGATGATTGAAGAATTTCGTCAGTTATTGACGCAGCTGAGATGGATCGCTGCTGTAACCAGACAGCTCTCTCGCAGACTACCCCGAGCAGAGAGCTGTCTGCTAGTGCTTATAGTGTTGGCCGAAGCCAGCACCCCGGGAGGCGGGTTACAAACCCCCGGCTAACACCCGGTACCCATTCACTGCTGGGTGGACAGGGGCTCGGGTTTTAAGGAAACACCCCACTGTTTCCGCTCCACCCGGGGATCGAACCCCGGATTTCTCGGTTTGGAACAGAGTGTGCTTCCCCTACACTAAGGGGATACAGTTGATTGGGGCCGCCAGTTGAATCAGGCCGCCTATATTAAATGCATACTGGACGAGTTTCGCGGGCGTTTTCAGAGACACCGACTATTTTTTCTTGGCCTACAATAGGTGCTTGTTCTAACGGAGATAGTTTTATTTTGCGCAAGAAAAAAAACAAGAAAAAAAATATATGAAAAAAAATAAACTTAACCTAACCTTATAGGTTTTAATGAAACCTAACCTAAGCTTATAGGTTTTAATGAAACCTAACCTAAGCTTATAGGTTTTAATGAAACCTAACCTAAGCTTATAGGTTTTAATGAAACCTAACCTAACCTAACCACAAAGTATACCTTTTTTTTTTTTTTTTTTATGGGTTTGCGCAAAATAAAACTATCTCCATTAGAACAAGCCCTATTTGTAGGCCAAGAAAAAAAAATTGGGTGTCTCTGAAAACGACCGTTAACTGCCCTGTCTGCTGGTATGCATGCTACTATAGGCGGCCCGAATCAACGGTACCCCACTAAGGAGTACCATTGACAGTACAGATTGACCAGAAAATAAACAATTTGGAGGCAATAATTTAAGGCGCAGACATCCTGATTGACTTTTAATAAATATTTCTAGGACAATAATGGCCAGCCATCCTGATTAACCTAATAATTCAGGGACAAAAAGGGGCAGACATCATGGTTGACCATATAATCATATAATTCAAGGGCGTTAAGAGGCAGACATTCTGAGTGACCTAATCGTATCATTCAGGGATAATGAGAACGGTACCTGGTACTCTCGTCTACCGAAATTCTCGTCTGACACAATCCGGGAACTCTCGCCGAAGGTAATGGTTAGGTTAGTAGGATATTAAGGGAAGATACCGGTAAAAAATGAACGAGGACTGCGCGGTCATTTTCTGAAACACTGACTAGATTTTCCTTGCCTAAAATTAGTGCTTTTGGTAAAATGGACGAGGACTGCACGGTCATTTTCTGAGACACTGACTAGTTTTTTCTTGGGTAAAATTAGTGCTTTTGATAAAATGAACGAGGACTGCGCAGTCATTTTCTGAAACACTGACTAGATTTTCCTTGCCTAAAATTAGTGCTTTTGGTAAAAATGGACGAGGACTGCGCGGTCATTTTCTGAGACACTGACTAGTTTTTCCGGTAAATTTCTAATGTTTGTCCATACTCTCCCAACTAACCCCCAAGCAAGTTTGGGCACCTGTGGGAATGCGGGGGTTTTTCGGGTGAGGAGCAAATAATGCGTCGGAGACACGTAATTTAAGAATTGTGTAGAGGAGACAAACTCCCTAGATCTAAAGTAATTTCCTTATATCTAGAGAAATTTGCCCAACCAAAATTAACCTAGCCTAGCGGGGGGCTTGACCCACCGATAACTAACCTAACCTAACCTAAATCTAACCAAATCTAACCAGATCTAACCTAACCTAACCAAATATAACCTACCCTAATCAATAATACCCTAACCAATCCTCCTATATGGTTTGGGGGCCTCTGGAAGGGGAGGTTGTGTCTGTATGAGTATTAGTCTAAGACAACTATATCATTTCTACAATATGTATATAAGTTTGGTAAAATTCTAGTGTTTGCCCATACTCTCCCACTTCCCCCAAACAAGTTTGGGCACTGTGGGAATGCGGGGTTTTCGGGTGGGGAACAAATTATGCGTCGGAAACACGTAATTTAAGAGTTGTTTAGGGGGTTAAATTCCCTAGATCTAGGGTAATTTCCTTATATCTAGAGAAATTTGCCTAACCAAAAATTAACCTAACCTAGCGGGGGGCTTGACCCACCGATAACCTAACCTAACCTAACCTAACCTAACCTAACCAACAACCTAACCAAATCTAACCTAACCTAACCTCCTAGCGGGGGGGGGGGGGGGGGGGTGGGGGTTGGGGGGGTTTCTCAACACTCCAGTCATCATTCTGTGAGGATCGTCAGGTTCACACGTCTCTGGACTCAGAAGAAATCCAATGAATTTTCCCTATATCTAGAGAATTTTTTTAAATTTCCATAACTCAAAAAGTATGTGGTTGCGACACATATTTTGTACCCCAGCCATATATCCTCATTCCCCCAGGTCCCCAAGCTTGTTTTGGGGGAGAGGGGGAGTATTGGCAAACACTAGAATAATACCATAAGTTTTAAAGGTTACGCGGAAGTGCAATTAATACTATACAGTATACTAAACAAAAAATAATATAGAAAACGCATGTGGTAAATGGCGGTAGTGACCGCGCAGTTATCGTCCATTATAACTGAAACAACACCGAGAAGTCTTGCCGACTAAAAGTTTTCGGCGAGTTTCCACTTGTAATAGGTGCAAATGAAAGAATAAAAGGTATTTCGTTATTGGACAAGTTTTTCGCTGTCCCAAAATAATTTAAAACTACACTTCAATACGATACATGGACATTGGTTACGTAACATGTCAAAACCCCAGACTCCCCCATCACTAAACTACCCCCGATATTCGGTCCCTGAATTCACAAACACGGTAAAAGCTGTTTAAATATATAGATTGGGTACTGTTATGTTAATAATAAACTTGTAACTGTCGCTTTAATAGGAACTCTCGCCGACGTAAAAAAATGGAGGTAAAACTTTGAAAAGTCCTTCACCCCTATCTTTTTTTTCTTCCCCCTATAGCCAACAAGCCTGGGGAACTGGCGGGAATACGGGGTTTTTGGGTGGGGGAAGCAAATATAAGTGATTAATGGCTCCCAAAAAAATCATCAATGTCACTATATGTAAAAATCTAACCTAACCTAACCTTAACACAAAGTAGTACCTAACCTAACCTAACCTAACCTTAACCACAAAGTATACCTAACCTAACCTACCTTAACCACAAAGTATACCTAACCGAACCTAACTAACCTAACCACAAAGTATACCTAACCTAACCTTAACCACAAAGTATTTCTAACCTTAACCACAAAGTATACCTAACCTAACCTAACCTAACCTTAACCACAAAGTATACCTAACCTAACCTAACCTTAACCACAAAGTATACCTAACCTAACCTAACCTTAACCACAAAGTATACCTAACCTAACCTAACCTTAACCACAAAGTATACCTAACCTAACCTAACCTAACCTTAACCACAAAGTATACCTAACCTAACCTAACCTAACCTTAACCACAAAGTATTTCTAACCTTAACCACAAAGTATACCTAACCGAACCTAACCTAACCTTAACCACAAAGTATACCTAACCTAACCTTAACCACAAAGTATTTCTAGCCTTAACCACAAAGTATACCTAACCTAACCTAACCTTAACTACAAAGTATACCTAACCTAACCTAACCTTAACCACAAAGTATACCTAACCTAACCTAACCTTAACCACAAAGTATACCTAACCTAACCTAACCTAACCACAAGTATACCTAACCTAACCTAACCTTAACCACAAAGTATACCTAACCTAACCTAACCTTAACCACAAAGTATACCTAACCTAACCTAACCTAACCTTAACCACAAAGTATACCTAACCTAACCTAACCTAACCTTAACCACAAAGTATACCTAACCTAACCTAACCTTAACCACAAAGTATACCTAACCTAACCTAACCTTAACCACAAAGTATACCTAACCTAACCTAACTGGACTTAGAATTTTTTGAGGCACCTCATATTTCATAGCGGCCGTGTGGGTTAACCAAGGCTGAGCGCACGCTGAAACCTTTACAGATGTGAAGTACAATAAGCATACAATACAGTGCGGTAGTTCATTTCAGTCAAAGCCGGAAGGGTGAGTTCCAAAGTATTTCCAAAATGGAACATTCTCCGACGGTGGCGAGCATTCCTTCCGTTCGGGGACTGTACCATTAAAGGCTAGCAAACGTGACCTAACTACCATTCAGGGGCAATGAGGGTCAAGCGTCCTGAGTGACCTAACCATAGTGCAAGATCACTGAGGGGCAGGCATCAGAACAAAAGTTTCATTCTCAAAAACGTCCAATTTACGATATAGTGAAACAACATTAATCTAGCCGCGGGATGCCAGGCTCGCCTCGTCCCACAACAATTCTGCTCACAGGACTCCGCTAGTGGTCTAAAAAACTGGTGCTGCCCAATAACGAACTAATACAACAAAAACACCGAAGGCAGTACCTACACGACTGAGGCGGCCTCCCACCAAGGCTTGTATCTCCTAAACATTTGTAAACACACGCCGCTGCCGACTACCAATAGGCTTATATTTCAATCCTTACCTCGGTGGTAACGTCTATTAGGCATAATAAATGACATTTTATTTATATAATATGAATACACCTTCTCTACAACCTCCTCATCGAGGTGGTGTAAATCTACGCCATAATATTGGCCCTGTGACGTCACGGAAATGGAGTAAGTACGCTTGCTGGATCCAGCCAGGGAGGGTTGGCGCAGACTTGCACCGAGGGGTAAAGTCTGGCGTTGTGACGTCATCGATTTGGCGCAGATGTAGCTCCTGATCCAAGAAAGTTTTCGAAAGAGGAGTATCTCAGACTTACACTGACATACACCGGCGTATGTGTTTGCTGGATCTGGCCCCAGTAGTGATGCTATAATTCGTAATATTTGGCGCCTGGCGACATTATTGCAGCTGGCGACTATACTGTTATCTACGGTAGGGTTATCACTATAACTGTCCTGAGTGTCCAAGGTAAAGAAAAATTTTCCTGTGGAAACACTGAGGCAAAGTGTCCGTAGGCAAAGTGTCCGTAGACAAATTGTCCGGTAGGCAAATTGTCCGGTAGGCAAACTGTCCGGTAGGCAAAATGTCCGGTAGGCAAACTGTCCGTAGGCAAACTGTCCGGTAGGCAAATTGTCCGTAGGCAAATTGTCCGTAGGCAAACTGTCCGTAGGCAAACTGTCCGGGTACCGCGTGGGCAGATAGAGGGCAGTAGAGGAAAATGGTGAGGTCAAAAGCCCAGTTATTCACAGGAACTACCACGTGTAGGCCTCGCGGCCTCTTGTAGCTTCCTTATTTCTTATGTTCTTATGTTCACAGTTTGAGCTGTGGCGTCGTCGTTTCCATGGTAACGGCGGGGATTTGTTTACATACCACTGCGAGGCGCCCAAAAGCGTTTGATAGAGGGGTACAGAAACCTGAACGGCGCAAGCCGCTCAAATTCTTCTTCTCAAACGCAGCCCTGATTGCAGCCCTGCCTGACGCACTTGAGTGGTCCGTTTACACATCAACAAACAGTGAAGCAAATGGCGTGCAGAGCAGGAATTTGCACGAAGGAAGTGGGGTGCCCTCCCACGAGGAGTTGTGTAGCGGCGGCGGTCAAGAGAGGGCCTGTATCCCGCGTTAGAGTGGGCTCTGTGTAACTACCTACGAGGCTACGAGGCGCGTGTAGCCTGGCTGGATACCTCTCAACCCCAGTTACCAGACACCACTCACTGCCCAGTGTCACATCAACACTGATATAATTTCCTTATAATACTTCTAGGCATGCCTACTTACACCAAACACCTCCAGGCATGAACGCATGACCTGACACATCCAACTAACTCCCGGTTGTAATAACTTGCAAGTTACAACACTGTCTCTTATATTAGAATCTCGCTCACTGGCAACTCACGTGGGCAGCCAGTGAGAGAGTGGAAGTGAAAATGAATATAGAGATGCGTCGTGTTAACCATGACACATCAATTGCTTCTCCTCTCACTCGTCTTCTTGAAGGACGTTCTTTTCCAGTTGCATGATGCTCAGCAACAAAGCTTTGACACACTTAAATATGCATTTATAATACATCGGCTGAGGGGGTCCCAGTAGAAATGTTTTGTACCCTAAGTTTGTCCACTAATTCATGAAGTAGACATCTGGGTTAACAAAACAACGAGGGTGACTTTTGGCTTGATGGTCCATTTGCAGATATTCAGGCCTGCTTATTGAGCAATTATGACCAAAATGTGGCCCAAAATTTGGGCTGAGGATAATTCAATGCTTCATAACTCCATCCAGAAACACATACAAATAATGAATGAGCACTCAAAATGTTCGTCTTTGAAAGTTCTACAGGTTGATTTATAACACATAACATAAAAATTTATATGTGAGTCACCAGAGGTCGAAAGGTCATGAAATCTGAAAGTAATCGTCCAGACCCTTTTTTTCTTTGCATAAATATAAATATGTTGAATGTTCATTCAAAACACCTAATCCACAAAAAATTATTCATTTCCACGCCTTATTTCCGTAAAAACACGACATTTGTAAAAAGCGCTGGAAAAAAATATGCACCGTTCCAGCCGCCGCGCGAATATTACTGATGACATCAGATGAGGTGTTTCACCGAGACAGAGATCATCAGATCAAAACGTTTATTGTGAATAATGTACACATTATACATAATACATATATAATTAAGGGTACAAAATAGACAAAGGGCGCACCCCCCATGCAGGTTGCATGGGAAGGATTGCCATGATTAATGAAGTTAGATAGTAACATTGTTAATTACATTCAGATATGCATATACAAAAGACTATGTTATGTTACATATATATTAAGTCCTTTATGAGGCATTGGCAAAGTTTGGGTGACTGTTTTTGACTTGGATAAGGTTACATGGTTGTAGATAATAGTGCAGCAGCCCAGCATAGGAGGCATTGGCACAGCTGCCTCTAAAAAAGAAAATTTCTTGACATTCCATTACATAATGGCGGAGTGTGTGCTTCTCTTCTGTTTTATACAGGTTACATTTTTTCATATTGATGTTGTCACTGCCAGCTATGGGTTAAATAGTCCCAGCTATGGGTTAAATAGTGGGCAGCCTGGGGTTAATCCCTACAGGGGGTTCTGCGTCCCTGGCCACGGTGGGGCGTACGCCGGGGGGCGCGTCGCCTCGCCCACCCTACGACGCCACTCCCGGGGGTCACCACGCGCGAGTTCCCATGCAGGCTCCTTTCCCATACCAAGCAGCTCTCGACAAGAAACATCAACTTGCCCCAGCCACGAGCCTTGTGGGCGCCCCCTTGGCCTCCTCCACGCCGGATTGTCTCTTACAGATACAACCCGATGGGAAGGATCGGTTTCAGGGTAGCGTGCCACATGCCCATATAGCCGAAGTTGGCGCTGACGGACTATGCAGGTAATAGGCCTCGATTCAGTCTCACGGTGCAATCGCTGATTTAAACACGTAATCATCCCAGCGATCCCCCATGATTCTGCGAAGACACTTATTACCAAAGGCATTGATTCGTCTCTTCAAGTCACTTTTTAGTGTCCATTGTCTCACAACCATAGGTAAGACAGGGATCACAAGCGACTTGAAGATTTGGAATTTTTGTCCTTCTGCACAGGTACCGACCAACGCCAATACTCCCGCTGAGCGAGTCCATAACACCGTGGGCTATGCCAATCCGCCGTAAGACTTCTTTACGTGACCCGCCGTCATTATGGACTGCGCTAACCAAGGTATGTAAAACTTTCCAAGATCTCAATGTCCTCGCCACACGCATGAACAGACTGTACTGCTTCATCTAGTGAGTCTCCAACAACTGGACCTTGGTCTTGAGCCAGGAGACCTCAAGTCCCAAAGGCTTGCCTCCTCGTGCAGCGCCTCGAGAGCCATCACCAGGACCCTCCAGCGACTCAGCAAAGATTACTGCATCATCGGCAAAAACAAGATCAGTGATCTTGGTGTTGCCGACGGATGCTCCACAATCACTTTGATCTACAACCTTGTCCAATACCCAGTCATACAAGCGTTGAAAGTGATGGGGCAAGGACGCACCCTTGCCTCACTCCTGTATTCACAGGAAAGAAGCTGGATACACCTACCCCACACTTCACAGCACTCTCAGTCCCAGAATACAGACCAGTTATCAAACCAATAGTCCTTGCAGGAACCCCTCGAAGTCGCAGAAGATCCCAGAGTGACTCACGATGCACTGAGTCAAAACGCCTTCTTGAGATAAAACATAGGCTGCAAGCATCCCCTGTCGAAACTCACGTCGGCGTTCCACCAGGACACGAAGCGCTAGGATACGGTCCGTTGTTGACTTACCAGGCGTGAACCCAGACTGCTGAGGTCTCTGATGCTTCACCAGATGACTGCGAATCCGTGTCAGCAATAGATGGGCAAGCACCTTGCCTGGTACGCTGAGCAGTGTAATACCGCGGTAATTGTTGCAGTCCTGACGGTCCCCTTTCCCTTTCCAGATAGGGACGACCAGCCCCCTTTTCCAGTCAGGAGGAATGGTACCTGATTGCCACACGGCAGTCAGGACAGCATGCAACCCGCGGATCATGGCCTCACCCCCAGCTTTGAGGAGCTCCGCACTGATATTACAAACACCAGCTGCCTTTCCACCCCTCAACTTTGCTACAGCCTCTCTGACTTCGTCAAGAGAGGGTGCGGTTTCGTCAATGGGAGGATCGGCATCCTCCCATATGAGATCACTAAATTAGTATTTAATGATCTCATAATTTGGAGGGCTGCCATTTGCTGTACTCTATGTGTGAGAGGTGGTAATCCTATCTCGTGTCTCGCACTATTCTGCTGTGTTGATCTTGGGCACCCTAAAATTATCCTAATTGCTGTATTTTGAATGACTTCAAGTGCTTTAGATTTTCCTTTGTTAAGACGTGTTAAGGCGGCGTCACACTAGCACTTTTTCCGTCTAGTTAGACGATCTCCGTTGGTTTTTTCTCGCTCTGACTAGTTAGTCCGTCTGAATCAGTCAGTCTGAGTCAGACGATCGTGATCGTCTTGATATGGAAAGTTGAAGACAACTTTCATAGTCAAATAAAAATCCATAGTGATTACTTTAAAGATATTCGATATAAATCAGGATTTTTTTGCAAAATATAATTAAATACATTTGAAAGTATGAAAAATATTCAAGTGACTATTGCACATGTAGATACATTTAAAAGCCAGTTTTATGAAACAGGCAACAGTCTCTCGCATGACTCGCATGACTCGGCTCCAGCGGCGGGCTGATGCCCGCTCATCTATTACTGTTTTTATGTATATATGTGTATGTATTTTAACTTGTTTGGCGCGTCTACGATTGATAATACACATAATTTAGTGTATACCAGCGATAGCCTACCCTAAGGTACTCTAGCCTGCCCTGGCGTCGGAGCCATGTTTATTTACAGTCGCAGGAACAGCTGACTGGTAGTGCAGGCAAAAGATTGTGTGTGTGACGGCTTGCAGTCAAAAAATTGTTAGTTTTTAGAAAGTTGCTGGAAAAAATAGACGGAAAAGTGCTAGTGTGACGCCGCCTTTAGGGTGCTAGAGTTGTAGTCTATGACTGATCTGATTAAGGAAACATATAGCCTCTTAAGGACGGGGACAGACGACCCCACGTCTCCCCATGCCACCTTCCTTAGCATCGCTAGTCGAGGCTGACAGATATGCTTCAGTCTGGTGACTTCGTTGTGTCTTGTGTTACAATGCCCAACAAGTACACCCATATACTTATAGGTGGAGACTTCTTCTAGAATTTTCCTTTGTAGATTTAAGGAAGCCTTATCCCGATGCCGTTTATACAGCACCTTGCTTTTCCCTGGTGATATGATAAGGCCGATGGAGTTGCACAATCTCCTCAGTGTTCGCAACGCGTTTTTTATGTGTGTTTGTGAGTCAGCTTGTAGCACTATTCATCAGCATAAACAGTAATAACAACCCCATCAAATTGAAAGAAGCAATGATATTCAAAAAGTGCGTTGAGAGCATTGGCGTGAGAACACCCCCCTGTGGTGTTTCTAATTCCATGTGTTCCCACCTGGAGTAAAGCCCCCCAAAGAAGCTCGACTGGGTCTGTCTGTTAGGTAAGTCTTGTACTATTCTGATGATGGTCCCCGAGGTCATATTAGATAGTTGGGATAAGATGACACTGGGGTTAGCTCTATCAAAGGCTCCCTTCAAATCAATAAAAACATTAAATCGTTTCCTTATGCCAGCAAGGACTCTATGAATGCAATTTTGTGTCCTCCTGCCAGGATTTAACCCATACAAATTACTGGAGAGCTGGGGTTTGATACTATATAGTAGACGATTAAGGACTATTCTTTCAAAGCATTTGCACAGACAAGAGTTGAGAGATATTGGTCTGAAGGACCCTGGGTTTCCTGGTTTGGGAATAGGGACAATAATAGTTTTTTTCCAAGGTGTTGGTAGGCGTCCCCCGCTCCATATCATGTTGTAGAATCGCAGAACTGGATTGCCATCAATCGTCGTAAGGAAGCGAATACCATCGTAGGTGACACCATCCATGGCGGGTGCCTTCAAGAATCTACCATTATTCACCTACTTCATCCCCAACATCCACCCACCCCCGTTCCTACCCACATCCCCACTTCCAACACCCATCCCCATCCCTCCCCCACATCCCCCAACACCCACTCCCGTTCCCACCCACATCCCCACTTCCAACACTCATCCCCTTCCCCCACCACCAACATCTACCCCCTTCCCTCACCACCAACACCCATCCCCTTCCCCCACCACCAACACCCATCCCCTTCCCCCACCACCAACACCCATCCCCTTTGACAAAGTTTAACTTGAAAAAAACAAGTTAAACCTTTAATAACAAGATAGAAAAGGGTAACATAAAATGGTTTGCCGTGGTGGAATTTGATAACGATATGTAATATAAGTGTGCCTTAAGTAATGAACGAGGACATACTAATACACGTAAAGGGAGTGAACCAAGACGATGTATTGTGGAATAAGCACTGAACAAGTGAGCGAAGCTTTGGAGACAAGCGTGACGGTGAGTCACAGTGAGAGAAAGATTGATTAATGCTGTTGTCGGCACTGACCTCACGACCCATACAAAAAGGGCGTGTTCAGCAGTTTCTCTCGTTGTTCATCACTGTTCAATCCACATATACCCACCTTAAAATCCCACGCTGCCACCATTTTGTTACCTTTTTCTATATTGTTATTGAAGGTAACAGGGTTCAACCCAAATAACTTATAGAGTCAATGACACTGTTGGGGTTGATTACCAATGAATGACACTCTCAGAGGCAGGTGTACCTTGCTTTCCTGCCCAGAGGTCATCTTGTTACCCTTCTTAGTATGGTTATTTTACGGATAACGGGTTCACTCCATGTTGCTACTGGTTGACTAACCTATAAGGGGTGATTGCCGGATGACGCCCTCTTGACGGCTGGTAACTTGCTTCGTTGTCCAGAGGTACACGTCAATAAAGTGGTATGTATGGGCTAAACGTGGTCGAGCGGTTCTTACGTAATTATAGGTATTCTTTAGTGCCAAAGGATTCGAGTAAGACAATATACTACAAAAGATATATATTGTATATTATATATGTACACTTGTGAAGGTTTATACATTAATAATGTCACGCAGTTCGTTAAGTAACGGCCATTGAAAACTAGTGTCTAATAGACAGAGCCGGGAACAGTTAATAACGTGACAAGGTACTACACAACCCCCAGGTGTGGGGTACAACACAGACACCAGGAAGGTGTGAGTGAGTAGGAGCGCAAGGCTAACGCGTCTCCTCTCGTTCTCTGTGTTTTGTCTGTCTGTCTCCTCTCCGGCCAGTTGCTGCATATAAGGAAAGCTGCCGGAACTGGCAGGTTCCGGTGGACATGTCTCTCAGGCCTGTTGCACTCTCGTAAGCGTCATCATCCTTGGGCAGAGCGCTGAGATGACACACACACAACTTGTGCGTGCAGTCCGGAACCAGGGCGAGGTGTCTACCTCAGGAAAAGATGTCAGCACTCAGCATCCGCTACAAAACACTCAGACACTCGGACATCCTGTCTTAGTATAGATTAACACATAAATATATAACCAGTACACTAATATCGCTCTCCCCTTATAACAAGCGTCCTCGCATTGTTATAAGACATGTATACCTAACTGGTGTTACATCGTTGTGTATCTATACTGATTCTTAGTGTTGCCAATCCTTACAAATACCTATACAAGGTGAGGGTTTACATGACAACATAGCAAAGAGGAATGTTTGGTATAACAGGAGTAATGATATAAGGACAGTGCACTTAAGGTCATCAATAAACTGGTAAAATACTTTACAACATAATCTAAACATGAGTTATTAGAATAAAAATGAACTCAAAGTCTGTTAGTAATGTGTTAATATCCCTGCAAATATTAAGAAGTGCGTTTGCCAAAACTCTACCGCGTAGTCACTTAATAACACTGGAAGTGTGGAGTGAAGATAAAACACAGCAGTGGCTTTGAGAACGTGAGCAATAAAATAGCACTGGCAGTATTTATTTATTATTTATATTTTAAGACCTGCTTCTTTAAACTTAAGGAGTAGATACGGCTTGTAATGCTAATAAAATCTGACTCCGGGTCGGTACTAAAAATTATCACAACATTAAGATATGCATATGTATTATTTGCATACCACCTTAAAGTGATAGGAACTGATTTCAGCTCAAATAGTATTATAACTCAATCAAAAATGTTGTGCTGGGAGTGCCACATGGCAGTAACTTCCCTTGACATTGGCATTTGCTGCTTTTAAGAGTTTATTAATTCTACTTATTTATTTTATTTCGTTATTTATGAACCTATTATTTACGGAGTACAGCTTCTCAGCTAATAAAAATATAGACTCCGGGTCTGTAATATAAATGTTCACGTTAAGATATGCATGTATGTTATTTCATTGCATATCAGAGAGTAATGTATTTATTTAATCATTCTCTAAGAAGTGATAAGAGCTGCCTTCAGCTAGAATAGTATTCTAAACAATAAAATGTGCATAAAGAGTGCCAATGGCAGTAATTAATCTCTTTTGACACGAGTGCCTGTAGCACTTGGCTGCTAAATTAATAGTTTTTGTGCTATAATATCCTTACATAGACAAAAATATATTTCCTGGCAGATAAACTTGGCGTAATAGCACTAGTGGCCTGAGGAAAAGTCTTCGGCAGGGGCAAAAAAATACTACCTGCAACGGATGTGTTAGAATTAGACTTCGAGTTAGTAGAGGAGATATCTGAGGTGCAGTAAGGTTATTTTATGTTACAAACGGAAGTACTCGGAGGTGATTACAGTTATCCCTCAATTCAAGAGTTAATTCCTCAAACAAAAGGTTAACTTCCCTGTACTGTCATTTCCTGCTTCCTCAGAAACTAGGAGTACATCTGCTATACTTATACATACTAGCAAATAATTCACTCACATTCTAACTTTTGTTTAAGAGTCAATAAATTCATAAGTAAAACTTTAATTAAGTTAACTATTATCTCCCATCTCCTGGCTTTTAAGGCAATTCAAGAAGGAGAATGAATATATATATATATATTACATATAAGGGAAGCTAACAAATTATTAAGAATTACAAAAATTATGAAATATTAGCAGTAAGCATATTTAAAACATCTATAGAAAAATAACTAACAAATTAATTACTTGAAATTCTTTCACATGGCTATTTAAGCAAAAACAAATGTGAAAATACATATCTCACCACTAAGTGTTATTTATGTAAACGAGTGGAGTTTTAAAAATATGTCTCATGTAAGGTCAGCTAGATGTTGTTTTACTCACTAACATTGTGTAGTCAGCACAGGCAAGCCCATCCGTACTGCTGAATCAGGGGTTACTCCAAAGGGCAGCGTCACAGATGAGAGGCGTTGTGTGTTGACGCACAACTGACGGGCTGTCGCGCTGGCTGTCTGGCTGACTGGCTGGCTGGCTGTGAGGCGTTGTGAGGCTGGCTGTGAAATAAATTGAGATACCCGGACTTACATTTTTGCAAATCAGATAAATGACCAATCGCGTACAACGGCAGGCAAGTCTTTGGATATTAAAATAATCGATTGAGGCAAGTTTAGTCATTAATGTTTCATTCACTGCAAAAGGAAACGGTTCAATTTGATGAACTTCAAATATGTCCGATGATTGAAAGGGTATATGAATGACTATTGCGTCTGACGTCAGCACAGATTCCAGTAAGGGATAGTAGTGATGAATACCGCGTGAGTCAAACAAGGGTTTTAATTTATATTCCTTTTCTCCAATATCTAAAGCATGGATAAAGTCCTTGACAGGGAAAAGAGAGGAAGTCACCCTTCCACGCGCTGCGTCTGCAATGTTCTGTATTATCATTGAGTTAGCATGCAAAATAGAGTTAGCTGTGTTCTCCAATATGGGTAGTATTTGATTCATTTCCATAGAAATATATATGTCGTTTAAACTGTCTAACATCTTGTTCATAGTAAATGTTAGTTTATCAACATATAAGGCAAGATCATTCACATGCATTTCAAGTTTAGCGATATTCATGCAGTTTAACTGTATGGCTTTATTGCTTGCTGATGCTATGGAAGCTAGCTGATTAAACCTGTTACGTAAGTCTTCTACATCCTCATTCATAGCCGTTCCAAATATCATGCGTGACAGTTGACCTATACCATCAATGAATCCCTGTTTAGCTCGGTTAGAAACATCAAGGCCGTGGTAGTTGTCTAGGGCAAGATTGATTGTGTCATTGAGGTAAGTCAGACGTGCACGAAAGAGAGGAAAATAATGGTCTCTATGATAATTTTTGATCCCCTGACCCAATTCGATCTCCAGGGACATAGGTTTCTGTGGGAGACTATTTTCCAATTGAATTAAAGCTGTGTTCAGTTGCTCCGTGACCTCCCTCAATCTGCTCGGTATCCTCAGAAGAGCAGTATGGGGGTACGTAACCCACAACACATCCTCTACCAGGGAGACTCGACCCAAGTGGGCAACGAGGGCTCCAGGCTTGAGATGTGAAGGGTCCAGAGCCAGAGTAGAGCTCATGGTGAAGAGATATATGAAGGCAAACATGTCTGGAACAAAACACAGCTATTAGCAACAAACTATTTGTTACCAGAGCGAAGGTTATAAGCATGCGGTGGGTTAGTTGGAAGAGTTGAGTTATCATTAGTCAGATGAGTAGCTCACTGGTGCAGTTTCTACTAAGGTTAAATCAGGCTTTGCACTGGTCTTTTTAAGTCTGTCACTGTGTACTACCTGCAATGTATTTAACCAAGGATCAAATATCTCAAACTTATGACCTTGTAATTGTTTTAACACCAGGCGTGGTCCCACAAATTTAGGAGACAATTTTGAGTGTCTCTCGGGTACTCTAATCATTACAAAGTCACCTACTTGTACAGTAACAGGAGAAGAACGCTTGTGTTGTTGGGAGCACATAGCAGCTTTTGAAACTAGCAGTCTGTCTTTTACATCTTTATGGATGCCTGAGAAAACCTGTAATTGGCCCTTAGCATAATCATCAATATTATACACAGGTTGTTGAGGACTACCTAGCAAGTCATAAGGGAGTCTTTTCTCTATCCCCAAAACTATGTAATACGGGGATTGTCCTGTTGACTCGCAAACGCTACTATTTATGCTAGCTGCTACATGTGGTAACCAATCTGAGTGGCTGCTGGCTGGAACTGTTGACAAGGAGTTTGCTGAATTAGAAGTATTGGAAATTAATGAGTCGGCTAGTTGTCCCTCTCGTCCTATCTTCATGATAACAATTCAAATCTTGTCCTCCCGTCTGTGCCATGATAAAAACTTGTACGTCTTGTCCTCGTCCTCTTGATAACCTCTTCTTCCACGCGTCCTCGTCCTCGTTCTTGTCCTCTTGAAAAAAATCTGTAGTCCCAGAGCAATTAATGCAAGAGAATCTTGTCCTCCTGTCTACATACAGAATTTGTGGTGGATGGAGCAGTGACTGATACAATGGCAAGAGGAGTGCTGACTCGCTTCCGCGAGGTCAGGTTTTGACACAGCATGATTGAGCAATCTTCTCACTCTCTTACCTCTCGCTTGTCTCTCTCTCAAGCTTCCTTTGTTTACTTGTTCACTTGCTCATGGTATATTCCACCTCTTCACGTGTATTAATTAGTATGTACTCGTCCAGTTATTCACTTAAGGCACGTAACTTATATTACAATTTTATGTTGCCACATACCACCGTTGTCGTCTTTTTTATGTTACGACATTACCATTATGTGTTGTAACGCAACACTCTGCGTGATGTAATGTTATCTCATCCCACCGCTATCACCAATTATGTTACCCTTCTTAGTATGGTTATTTTACGGATAACGGGTTCACTCCATGTTGCTACTGGTTGACTAACCTGTAAGGGGTGATTGCCGGATGACGCCCTCTTGACGGGCTGGTAACTTGCTTCGTTGCCCAGAGGTACACGTCAAATAAAGTGGTATGTATGGGCTAAACGTGGTCGAGCGGTTCTTACGTAATTTATAAGTATTCTTTAGTGCCAAAGGATTCGAGTAAGACAATATACTACAAAAGATATATATTGTATATATATGTACACTTGTGAAGGTTTATACATTAATAATGTCACGCAGTTCGTTAAATAACGGCCATTGAAACTAGTGTCTAATAGACAGAGCCGGGAACAGTTAATGACGTGACAAGGTACTCCACACCCCCAGGTGTGGGGTACACACAGACACCCAGGAAGGTGTGAGTGAGTAGGAGCGCAAGGCTAACGCGTCTCCTCTCGTTCTCTGTGTTTTGTCTGTCTGTCTCCTCTCCGGCCAGTTGCTGCATATAAGGAAAGCTGCCGGAACTGGCAGGTTCCTGTGGACATGTCTCTCAGGCCTGTTGCACTCTCGTAAGCGTCATCATCCTTGGGCAGAGCGCTGAGATGACACACACACAACTTGTGCGTGCAGTCCGGAACCAGGGCGAGGTGTCTACCTCAGGAAAAGGTGTCAGCACTCAGCATCCGCTACAAGACACTCAGACACTCGGACATCCTGTCTTAGTATAGATTAACACATCAATATATAACCAGTACGCTAATAATCTAAGGTGGTAGCGAATAAATGTGGTCGACCGTTTTAAGTAAGGCTTGCTGATTTAAGTAATGTATAAGTATTGTAAGTGCCAAGGAATCGAGTAAGACATTATACTATTATAAATATGTATTTTATTTAATATATATGTATACTGTAAAGTTGAACAATACAAAGTCACGGGTTCTTACAAACGGCCAAGGAAGCTTAAGTATTATAGACAGGCTAGAACAATTATTACGTGACAATCACACACACACTCTCAGGTGTGTGTGTACCCACACAGACTCACATGGAGTCTTCTCTAGGAGCGCCTGAGTCGCGTCTCCCATGGCTTCTGCCCTCCTTCCGGCCTCTCAGCGTGTTTTATAGGGAAGGTTTCATTGTCAAACAGCTGTTTACACAGGAAATGCTGAGTGCGTGGAATGCGAAGGTCCGCTCGCTGTTCACATGGTGATGACTCAAACACACCCAAAGTTAGCTGTGTATGTCCAGGTGTGCAATGCTTATCAAATAAGATAAGTGGCAATTAACCACAGGTACACACAACGACTGACTGTGCATTCTCAAGAATGCAAGCAGCGAGGGAACAACACTATTATGTCCATGTAAACATTATCAAGGAGGTAGTGTCTATCCGAGCAACACAATATCAAAGATGTGTTTCCTGAAAGAGGCAGACACACGTACATACACCTCCAAAATGATCACATGCTGATAACATATTATGTTTCATAATACACATACATATAATCTCTATCCAATGCCATAACAACTCATCCCCTTCCCCCCCCACCAACACATATCCCCTTCCCCCACCACCAACACCCATTCACTTCCAAAGGTGGGCACCAAACCGTTAATCCGTTAATCGTTAATTAACGAAGTTAACATTTTCGTTAACGCTTTAACTTTTAAGTTAACTTTGGAAATCATTATCGGACTAATTAACTTCCGTTACATTTAATTTCCGTTAACTCAAGTCCGCTAACCCAAACATTTCATGGGCAAGGACATCTTGAAGGCCAAGGGATCATCCCTGTTTGATGAAAACTTTGACATGCTACTTTTCATGAAGGGCAACATGCATCTCATGAACAAAATGGAGAACGAGAAGAAGAGGAAAAATTAAATTATGTATATATCGTGTTTTTCATTTTTTTATTTTTTATTTCTTTCGGCCACTTTATCAATATTTTTTTTTAGTTTAATACTAATATTGTGTTTCATTTAAGTTTTTTTCACCCTTTTCTGGCTCTAAAAGCCTTTAAAAACCTAAAACAGGGCCAAAACTATGAAATCAGCCTTTTTTAGGTTTTTTTTAAAGTTAAAACTATAAAATCTGCCTTTTTTTTTTTTTTTAACTCTAAAGCAAAAAGGTTATAGTTTTTGGGTTCTAAAGCCCTTAAAAAACCCATAAAGGCTGATTTTATAGTTTTGGCACTTTTCAAAGGTGTTTTTAGGTGGTTTTAGAGCAAAAACAGATTTTGTTTTTCTTGAATAAATATTAACGTTAACGGTTTATCGA
Source organism: Chionoecetes opilio (assembly GCA_016584305.1). Taxonomy (NCBI): domain Eukaryota; kingdom Metazoa; phylum Arthropoda; class Malacostraca; order Decapoda; family Majidae; genus Chionoecetes; species Chionoecetes opilio. Next base: position 469,435 of record JACEEZ010022133.1, read on the forward strand.
TAACTTCCGTTACATTTTTAAAGAATTAACTGATTAACGGTTATCGAAGTTAATTTTTTGGATAACGGATTTACGGTTAACGAAGTTAACTTTTTGATTAACGGCGCCCACCACTGTTCACTTCCCTCACCACCAACACCCATCCCCTTCCCCCACCACCAACACCCACCCCCTTCCCTCACCACTAACACCCATACCCTTCCCCCACCACCAAAACCCATCCCCTTTCCCCACCACCAACACTAATCTCCATCCCACACCACCAACATCTATCCCCTTCCCCCACCACCAATACCCATCCCCTTCCCCCACCACCAACATCCACCCCCGTTTCCCCACCACCAACACCCATCCCCTTCCACCACCACCAACACTCACCCCGTTCCCTCACCACTGAAACCCATCCCCTTCCCCAACCATCAACACCCATCCCCTTCCCCCACCACCAACATCCACCCCAGTTTCCCCACCACCAACACCCATCCCCTTCCACCACCACCAACACCCACCCCGTTCCCTCACCACTGAAACCCATCCCCTTCCCCAACCATCAACACCCATCCCCTTCCCCCACCACCAACATCCACCCCAGTTTCCCCACCACCAACACCCATCCCCTTCCACCACCACCAACACCAACACCCACCCCCTTCCCCCAACACCAACACCCATTCCCTTCCCTCACCACCAACATCAATCCCCTTCCCCCACCACCAACATCCACCCCCGTTTCCCCACCACCAACACCCATCCCCTTCCACCACCACCAACACCCACCCCCTGCCCCCACCACCAACACCCACCCCCTTCACCCACCACCAACACCCACCCCCTTCCCCCACCACTAACACCCATCCCCTTCCCCCACCACCAACGTCCATCCCCTTCCACCACCACCAACACCCACCCCTTTCCCCCACCACCAACACCCATCCCCTTCCCCCACCACCAACATCCATCCCGTTCCCCCACCACCAAAACCCATCCCCTTCCCCCACCACCAACACCCATCCCCTTCCCCCACCACCAACACCCATTCCCTTCCCCCACCACCAACACCCACCCCCTTCCCTCACCACTAAAACCCAACCCCTTCCCCCACCATCAACACCCATCCCCTTCCCCCACCACCAACATTCACCCCCGTTTCCCCACCACCAACACCCATCCCCTTCCACCACCACCAACACACACACCCTTCCCCCACCACTAACACCCATCCCCTTCCCCCACCACCAACGTCCATCCCCTTCCACCACCACCAACACCCACCCCTTTCCCCCACCACCAACACCCATCCCCTTCCCCACCACCAACATCCATCCCGTTCCCCCACCACCAAAACACATTCCCTTCCCCCACCACCAACACCCATCCCCTTCCCCCACCACCAACACCCATCCCCTTCCCCCACCACCAACACCCATCCCCTTCCCCCACCACCAACACCCACCCCCTTCCCTCACCACTAAAACTCATCCCCTTCCCCCACCATCAACACCCATCCCCTTCCCCCACCACCAACATTCACCCCAGTTTCCCCACCACCAACACCCATCCCCTTCCCCCACCACCAACGCCCATCCCCTTCCCCCATCACCAACACCCATCCCCTTCCCCATCCCATTCCCCCACCACCAACACCCATCCCCTTCCCCCACCATTAACACCCCTCCCCCTCCCCCACTACCAACACCCATCCCCTTCCCCCACCACCAACACCCACCCCCTTCCCCCACCACTAACACCCACCCTCTTCCCCCCACTAATATCCATTCCCTTTCCCCACCACCAACACCCATCCCCTTCCTCCACCACCAACACCCACCCCCTTTTCCCAAACTCATCCCATTACAATGGATTTCCATTGATTCCAATGTGCCCTCGTACGACGACCAACATTTTTTACACATTTCTCGTGGTCCTATTGGTCGGATACGTGTGCAAACTTCTCTGGAAAGGCACAACTTTCTTGCTGCACCCATTAAGGATGCATGTGTATTGTGTATACCATATCGCAAAAAAAATATATCAGAAACACCCAAAATTCTTCAAGTACTATGTTTATTGCCTAGGTTTACGTGCTTTTGGCATGGCGCGGAAGGGAGGAATCGCCTGTGATGACGTCACCGACCCATGGTGCGTCGTTTGCCAGTTGCCAGCAGCGCTTTGGAAGCTCGGGGAATTCACAGATTTTTATTCCGGACTATTAAAATAACGGCTGACTGGATGTAAAAAGTGACAACATATTGTTGATACACTCGATAATGGCTACACTCTAACTACATAAAATCAGGAATGATGGAATGGTACGGATGATTACTTTAAAATTTGAGTACTATTTGAGTGAAATTTGAGTACTATTGCAAAATTCGTCTTTCTTAGACTTCTTAATTTCTTCTCACATTTTATGTCATGTGTTGTATATTAACCTGTAGAGCTTTCAAAGACGAAAATATTGAGTCCTCATTCATTATTTTTATGTGTTTCTGGATGGAGTTATGAAGCGTTGAATTATCCTCAGCCCAAATTTTGGGCCACATTTTGATCACAATTGCTCAATAAACAGGCCTGAATTTTTGCAAATGGACCATCAAGCCAAAAGTGTACCCTCTTCTTTTTGATAACCCACATGGTCTACTTCATGAATCAGAGGACAAACTTAGGGTACAAAAAATGTCTACGGGGACCCCTTCAGCCGATAGACTATAATCAATAGTGTAGTCCTACAGATTTGGCTTCCTGCCTTTCTAAAGCTTTTGAATCTATACTTAATAAGAAGATTCTTAAGCATCTATCTGCTCACAATCTTCTATCTGATCGTCAGTACGGTTTCCGTAAAGTGCGATCTACTGGCGATCTTCTAGCTTTCCTAATTGAATCTTGGTCATCTTCCTTTAGGGGTTTCTGTGAAACTTTTGCTGTTGCCCTTGACATATCAAAAGCTTTTGATAGAGTCTGGCACAAATCTTTCCCCTCATTCGGGAACTGCCCTCATTCGGTTTCAATCTTTCTCTCTGCTCCTTCATCTTAAGTTTCCTTTCAAACCGTTCTATTACAGCTACTATAGACGGCCATTGTTCTTCTCCTAGAATATTCAACAGTGGTGTTCCTCAGGGTTCTGTCCTATCACCCACTCTCTTTTTATTATTCATTAATGGTCTTCCAAGCTTAACTCAAAGCCCTATCCACTCCTACGCTGATGCTTCTACCCTGTATTTTTCAACGACGTTTATTGGACGTCCAACTCAACAGGAACCAAGTGATTCACGGGGAGATTCCACTGAGCTATTAACTTCTGATTTTGCTATAATTTATGATTGGGCAAAGCAAACCTTGCTTTGTTCAATGCCTCAAAAACCACTCAACTATCTTCTCACTTAACACTAACACTCAAATGCCACTCAACTATCTCCTTCTTCTACATTCTTGTGGAAGAATGAACATTCTTGGACTATCCTTTACTAAAAATCTGAACTGGAAATCTCACATCTCATCTATTGTTAAAACAGCTTCTAAGAAGTTAGGTGTCCTGTGGCGTCTGCCTCCATTATTTTCTCCCTCCCAGTTGCTTGCTCTGTACAGGAGCCTTATCCGCCCATGCATGTATGGAGTATGTCTCACATGATTGTGGGGGATCCACTCATACAGCTTTCCTAAACAGGGTTGAGTCAAAAGCTCAAAAGTCCTGTGTCCTGCAAGTCCAAAAGTCCTCGAAATCAAGCTCATCCCCCTCCTCAGACTAACTGTCTTCAATCTTTAAATCACCCTCTCAATGTTTCTTCTCTTGCTATCTTCTACTGTTATTTTCATGCTCACTGGTCTTCTGAATTTGCTAACTGCATGCCTCCCCCCCTCCCGCGGCCTCGTTGCATAAGACTTCCTACTCATTCTCATCCCTATTATGTCCTTCTGCCTAATGCAAGAGTTTTTTCAGTATCTTTACTTTTTCATCCCCCCCCCCTTCACTGGTAAACTTTGGAACTCTCTTCCTGTTTCTATTTTTCCACCTTCTTACGACTTCAATCTTTTCAAAAGAGGAGTGACAAGACACCTCCCGAACAAAATTGGCCCATCCCCCATTTCTTTATCCTCTTACTGTCTTCCTTATAGGGACTGGCAACTAAGCGGGCTTTTTGTTACCTTTTTTTGTGCTCTTGGCCAGTTCTTTCTGATAAAAAAAAACTACGACTTCTACATAGTAGCAGCAGCAGCAGCAGTAGTAGTAGTAGTATAGTAGTAGTAGTAGTAGTAGTAGTAGTAGTAGTAGTAGTAGTAGAAGCAATAGTAATTAATAATAGTAGTAGTAATTTAGGGGGAGGCTTTGGCCGTATGGTTAGCGTCTTGGAGTGGTGAGCCCGATGTCCCGAGTTCGAATCCTGCCGGAGGTAACCCTTTCGGCCATCTTTCACGCGGTTGACGCGGTCGACAAGAGCCTGGTAGGTGAGCACAAGGTCCCGAGTTCAAGTCCTACCAAGGAGCAACTATAAATCCATCGTCGAGTGGCCGAAGAAACCCACATGCAATTCCTGTTCTTTCGACTGCGACTACAAGTGCGGCGGAGGGAACACCAGGAACAACATCTTCTGAACTTGCTAACTGCATGCCTCCCTCCCTCCTGCGGCCTCGCTGCACAAGTCTTTCTACTCATTCGCATCCCTATTCTGCCCATCTCATCTTCCTAATGCATGTGTTAATCAGTATCTTCACTCTTTTTCATCTTTTTCACTGGTAAACTCTGCAACTCTCATCCTATTTCTATTTTTTCACCTTCCTACGACTTAGATCTCTTCAAGAGAGGAGTGACAAGACACTTCCCGAACTAAATTGGTCCACCTCCCTATCTTTATTCTCTTACTGTCTTCTTTTGGGACTGGCAACTAAGCGGGCTTTTTGTTACTTTTATTTGTACTCTTGGCCAGTCCTTTGTGATGTGAACAAAAAAAGCTGATGATAACGATAATAATTATTATTAATTATCAATCAATCAATCATTGCGGGCACACGCCGGAGGGCGCGTCGCCTCACCCACCCTACGACGCCTCTCTAGGGGGTTACCACGCGCGAGTTCCCGTGGAGGCTTCCTTTCCATACCAAGCAACTCTCGACCGGAAACATCAACTTGCCCCAGCCACGGGCCTTGTGGGCGCCCCCTTGGCCTCCTCCACGCCGGATTGTCTCTTAAGGCCGGTTCCCACTAGCCCGTTGCCGTACACCGCCCAACAATGACGTCACAAAAAAGTCGACCGCACCGCCGTACCGCTGTACGACTGCCGTACAAAGTTAAAATCAAGTTATCTCTCCCGCTCGGCGTGTCCTTTCGAGCGGAGGTGCAAACTGTGCCCGGTTACCACTACAACCACTCAAGCGGTGATGATGGTGACGTCATTGTTGGGCGGTGAACGGCAACGGCGGCCGTAGAAGCGAACTAGTGGGAACCGGCCTTTACAGATACAACCCGGTGGGAATGATCGGTTTCAGGGTAGCGTGCCACATGCCCATTTAGCCGAGGTTGGCGCTGACGGTCTATGTAGGCCTCGATTCAGTTTCACGGTGCAATCGCTAATTTGACACGTAATCATCCCAGCGATACCCTATGATTCTGCGAAGACACTTATTACCAAAGGCATCGATTCGCCTCTTCAAGTCGTTATTTAGTGTCCATGTCTCACATCCATAGAGTAAGACAGGGATCACAAACGGCTTGAAAATCCGGATCGTTGTCTTTCTGCACAGGTACCGACAACTCCAAATACTCGTGCTGAGCGAGTCCATAACAATGTGAGCTATGCCAATCCACCGTAAGACTTCTAAGACCAGTTTCTCCCTATTTCCATTTTAAATCTACGCTTTTCCAGCTTGAATCCGTTACTTCTTGTTCTACCCTGCTTACTAGCCGTAAGAACTTTTCCTACATCGCCTTTATTGTATCCCTTTATCCACTTAAAAACTTCTATCAGATCGCCCCGTACTCTACGCCTCTCGAGTGAGTGTAAATTTAATAGTTTCAATCTCTTCTCATAACTAAAGTTACACACCCCATGAATAATTTTGGTCATCCTTCTCTGCACTGATTCTAACAAGGCTACTTCCATCCTGTAATACGGAGACCAAAACTGAACCGCATAGTCTTGGTGAGGTCTGACTAGTGCCAAATAAAGCTTTAGAATAACCTCCGCACTTCTACTTTTAACACTCCTGGTAATAAATCCTAACACCCGATAGGTTAGCTCGATTTCTAACCTCAATACATTGATTCCTAGGACAGAGGTCTGAGCTTACCCGCACTCCCAGACCTTTCTCACCTTTTGATCTTTTCAGCGATACAGTGCGTATGGTGTACCTATTACCAGGATTTTTCCTACCAACATTCATTACGCTACACTTATCAATATTAAATTCCATCTGCCATCTATCTACCCACAAATTTAATTTATCTAAGTCTCCTTGCAAAATATTTACATCAGACTGTGATCTAACAATCCTACCTACTTTAGTATCATCCGCAAACTTGCTGATATCACTACTAATCCCACTAGTCCCACAAAGGCTTTGCCTCCTCGTGCAGCGTCTCGAGAGCCATCACCAGGACCTCCAGTGACTCAGCAAAGATTACTGCATCATCGGCAAAAAAAAAAAAATCTGGTTACTTGGTGTTGCCGAGGGATGCTCCACAATCACTTTGATCTACAACTTTGCCCAATACCCAGTCCATACAAGTGTTGAAAAGTGACGGGGCAAGGACGCACCCTTGCCTTACTCTTGTATTCACACGAAAAAAGCTGGGTACACCTCCCCCACACTTCATAGCACTCTCAGTCACAGAGTACAGACCAGTCATCAAACCAATACGTAGTCCTTGCAGGAATCCCGCGAAGTCGCAGAAGATCCCAGAGTGACTCACGATGCACTGAGTCAAACGCCTTTTTGAGAACAATGTAGGCTGCAAGCATCCCTTGTCGAAATTCACGACCGCGTTCCACCAGGACACGAAGCGCTAGGATACGGTACTTTGTTGATTTACCGGGCATGATATCAGACTTCTGAGATCTCTGATGCTTCAGCGGATGACTGCGGATCTGTGTCAGCAATAGATGGGCATGCATCTTGCCTGGCACGCTGAGCAGTGTAATACGGCGGTAATTGTTGCAGTCCTGACGGTCCCCTTTCCCTTTCCAGATAGGGACGACCAGCCCCCTTTTCCAGTAAGAAGAAATGGTACCTGATTGCCACACGGCAGTCAGGACAACGTGCAATCCGCGGATCATGGCCTCACCCACAGCTTTGAAGAGCTCCGCACTGATATTACAAACACCAGCTTCCTTTTCCACCCATCTACTTTGGTACAGCCTATCTGACTTCGTCAAGAGAGACTGTGGTTTCGTCAATAGGAGGATCGACATCCACTGCCCGTAATCCAGTGGTGTGAAGCTGCCCAATTGGAGGGTCCATCGTGAACAACTGCCCAAAGTACTCAGTCCAACGAGCCATCTGCCCATCCATATCCGACACGAGGCGCCCATTTGCTGCTCGAATAGCATCCCGAGTACTGACGAGCTC
>JACEEZ010022134.1:5000-18374 GCA_016584305.1 Chionoecetes opilio
CAAATATAAATATATATATATATATATACATATATATATTATATATATTATATATATATATATATATATATATATATATATATATATATATATATATATATATATATATATATAATATATATATATATATATATATATATATATATATATATATATATATATATATATATATATATATATATATATATATATATATATATATTATTATATATATATATATATATATATATATATATATATATATATATATATAAATGCACTCAGTATGAGCGCATACCTCCTGCCGAATATTTCATCAATTGGTTGCCATGGCAACAGTTGTCAATAGATTTCATCCAAAATTAAATCGGTTCTTCCTTATACCATATAGACTTGGTATACTGAGTTTGGTCCAAATCTATTTGTAACTTTTCGAGAAATCCTGTACACTAACAAACAGACAGACAGACAAACAGACAGAGACACAGACAGACAGGTAGACAGATAGATAGATCGGGGTGAAAACATAGCCCCTCCAATTTCGTTGGAGGAGGTAACAACACATTTTTAGGATAAAAACCATTATAATAAGGAAAGCTCCTTTTATTTATGATATAACACAACAATTTACAAGAAACTATGAAAAACTCTTACAATATACAATTGTATCACAGCAAATAGCCCCAAACCTCTTTTATAAGCTTACAGTAGTTTAAAATAGCATTTTCTAACGACAACTATAATACCACATTTCTTATTTCTCTATCAAAAAAAGGGCTGAATAATGTTAATTTTCCAATTTTTTTTGCCTATTAAAAATATATTAAAACAATTGAAAAAACGTTATTTTTAAGAGGAAAATTGATACTTAAATTTCATGAAAAATAAATATTTTTAGCTATTAATTTTGTAAAATGTAGTTGTAGCAAATATCAATAGCTATTTAGCTACAGATATAGAGGAATATACTTCAATTTGTAGAAGAAATACACTCTTCACTGATAACTAGCTAAAATAATTTAAAACACTACATTTTAAAGGTATATAGCAAAATAATAATTAAAACTACTTGTATATATACAATAACACTACAGTTTACTAGAAACTATGAAAAACGCTTGCAATATACCGTTATATCCAATAAATAACCTCTTACTCTCCTATTTATTAGCTTAATGTAATGTAAGCTACTTATAGGTGCAAATTGATCTAAAAAAAACAATTGTATACGTCAATTTGTAGGAAAAAAGCTATATTTAACCGATAACTAGCCAGAAATCATTGGAAACAACATATTTTGAGGGTATAAAGCATTTTTATAAGGTAAATTCCTTTTATTTTTTATATAACACTACAATTTTCAAGAAACTATGAAAAACACTTGTAATATACAATTGTATTAAAGCAAATAGCCCCAAACCTCTTTTATAAGCTTACAGTAGTTTAAAATAGCATTTCCTAACGAAAACAACTAAAATACCACATTTTGAATTTCTCTATCTAAATAAGAGCTGAATAATGGAAATTTTCGACATTTTTTAGCATCTCAAAAATACATTAAAACACTTGAAAAAACTTTGTTTTTAGGAGTAAAATTGATACCTAAATTTCATTAAAAAACATATTTTTAATTATTGATTTTGTTAAATGTAGTTTAGCAAATATCGCAAGCTATTTAGCTACAGACATAAAGGAATATACTTCCATTTGTAGAAAAAAACAACTCTTCACTAATAACTAGCTAAAATAATTGAAAACACTACATTTATGGGTATTTACCAATATGATAAGAAACACTACTTGTATATATACAATAACACTACAGTTTACAAGAGACTATGAAAAACACTTGCAATATACCGTTATATCACAATAAATAACCTCTTACTCTTCTATTTATTAGCTTAACGTAATGTAAGCTACTTTTAGGTGCAAATTGTTCTAAAACAGATTTGTATACGTCAATTTGTAGGAAAAAAGCTATATTTCACCGATAACTAGCTAAAATCATTGAAAAGAAAACAATTTGAGGGTATAAAGCATTATCATAAGGTAAATTCCTTTTATCAATGATATAACACTACAATTTACAAGAAACTATGAAAAACGCTTGCAATATACCGTTATATCACAATAAATAACCTCCTACTTTTCTATTTAATAGCTTAATGTAATGTAAGCTACTTATAGGTGCAAATTATTCTAAAGAAAGGATTGTATACGTCAATTTGTAGGAAAAAAGCTATATATCACCGATAACTAGCTAAAATCATTGAAAAGAACACATTTTGAGGGTATAAAGCATTATCATAAGGTAAATTCCTTTTATTTATGATATAACACTAAAATTTACAAGAAACTATGAAAAACGCTTGCAATATTCCGTTATATCACAATAAATAAGCTCTTATTCTTCTATTTATTAGCTTAATCTAATGTAAGCTACTTATAGGTGCAAAATATTCTAAAAAAAGGATTGTATACGTTAATTTGTGGGAAAAAAAATCAATTTCACCGATAACTAGCTAAAATCATTGAAAAGAACACATTTTGAGGGTATAAAGCATTATCATAAGGTTAATTCCCTTTATTTAAGAAATAACACTAGAATTTACAAGAAACTATGAAAAACACTTGTAATATACAATTGTATCACAATATATAGCCTCAAACTCCTTTTATAAATTTACAGCAGTTTAAAATAGCATTTTCTAACGAAAACAACAATAATACCACATTTTGAATTTCTCTATCAAAAAAAAGGGCTGAATAATGTCAATTTTCGACATTTTTTAGCATCTCAAAAATATATTAAAACACTGGAAAAAACGTTGTTTTTACGAGTAAAATTGATACCTAAATTTAATTAAAAAAACATATTTTTAGCTATTAATTTTGTTAAATGTTGTTGTAGCAAATATCGAAAGCTATATAGCTACAAATGTAAAGGAATATACTTCAATTTGTAGAAAAAACAACTCTTAACTAATAACTAGCTAAAATCATTGAAAAGACTACATTTTATGGGTATATAGCAAAATGATAAGTGAAACTACTTGTATATATACAATAACACTACAGTTTACAATAAACTCTGAAAAACGCTTGCAATATACCGTTATGTCACAATAAATAACCTCCTACTCTTCTATTTATTAGCTTAATGTAATGTAAGCTACTTATAGGTGCAAATTATTATAAAAAAGGATTGTATACGTCAATTTGTAGGAAAGAACCTATATTTCACCGATAACTAGCTAAAATCACTGCAAATAACACATTTTGAGGGTATAAAGCATTTTTAAAAAGTAAGTTATTTTTATTTATGATAAAACACTACAATTTACAAGAAACTATGAAAAACACTTGTAATATACAATTGTATCACAATATATAGCCTCAAACTCCATTTATAAGCTTTCAGTATTTTAAAATTGCATTTTCTAACGAAAACAACTATAATACCACATTTTGAATTTCTCAATCAAAAAAAGGGCTGAATAATGTCAATTTTCGACATTTTTTAGCATCTCAAAAATACATTAAAACACTTGAAAAAACGTTGTTTCTAGGAGTAAAATTGATACCTAAAATTCATTAAAGAAACATATTTTTAGCTTTTAATTTTGTTAAATGTAGTGGTAGCAAATATCGAAAGCTATTTAGCAACAGAAATAAAGGAATATACTTCAATTTGTAGAAAAAAACTACTTTTCATTAATAACTAGCTGAAATCATTGAAAAGACTACATTTTATGGGTATATAGCAATATGATAAGTAAAACTACTTGTATATATACAATAACACTACAGTTTACAAGAAACTATGAAAAACGCTTGCAATATACCGTTATATCACAATAAATAACCTCCTACTCTTCTATTTATTAGCTTAATGTAATGTAAGCTACTTATAGGTACAAATTATTTTTAAAAAAGGATTGTATACGTCAATTTGTAGGAAAAAAGCTATATTTCACCGATTCCTAGCTAACATCATTGAAAAGAACACATTTTGAGGGTATTAAGCATTATCATAAGGTAAATTCCTTTTATTTATGATATAACACTGCAATTTACAAGAAACTATGAAAAACACTTGTAATATACAATTGTATCACAATATATAGCCTCAAACTCCATTTATAAGCTTTCAGTAGTTTAAAATAGCATTTTCTAACGAAAACAACTATAATACCACATTTTGAATTTCTCAATCAAAAAAAGGGCTGAATAATGTCAATTTTCGACATTTTTTAGCATCTCAAAAATATATTAAAACACTGGAAAAAACGTTGTTTTTAGGAGTAAAATTGATACCTAAATTTCATTAAAAAAACATATTTTTAGCTATTAATTTTGTTAAATGTAGTTGTAGCAAATATCGAAAGCTATTTAGCTACAAATGTAAAGGAATATACTTCAATTTGTAGAAAAAACAACTCTTAACTAATAACTAGCTAAAATCATTGAAAAGACTACATTTTATGGGTATATAGCAAAATGATAAGTGAAACTACTTGTATATATACAATAACACTACAGTTTACAAGAAACTATGAAAAACGCTTGCAATATACCGTTATATCACAATAAATAACCTCCTACTCTTCTATTTATTAGCTTAATGTAATGTAAGCTACTTATAGGTACAAATTATTTTTAAAAAAGGATTGTATACGTCAATTTGTAGGAAAAAAGCTATATTTCACCGATTCCTAGCTAACATCATTGAAAAGAACACATTTTGAGGGTATTAAGCATTATCATAAGGTAAATTCCTTTTATTTATGATATAACACTGCAATTTACAAGAAACTATGAAAAACACTTGTAATATACAATTGTATCACAATATATAGCCTCAAACTCCGTTTATAAGCTTTCAGTAGTTTAAAATAGCATTTTCTAACGAAAACAACTATAATACCACATTTTGAATTTCTCTATCAAAAAAAAGGGCTGAATAATGATAATTTTCGACATTTTTTAGCATCCCAAAAAATACATTAAAACACTGGAAAAAACGTTGCTTTTAGGAGTAAAATTGATACCTAAAATTCATAAAAAAAACATATTTTTAGCTATTAATTTTGTTAAATGTAGTGGTAGCAACTATCAAAAGCTATCTCGTTACAGATGTAAAGGAATATACTTTAATTTGTAGAAAAAACAACTCTTCACTAATAACTAGTTAAAATCATTGAAAACTCTACATTTTATGGGTTTATAGCAATATGATAAATAAAACTACTCGTATATAATGTATATAACAATAACATTACAGTTTACAAAAAACTATGAATAACGCTAGCAATATACCGTTATATCACAATAAATAACCTCCTACTCTTCTATTTATTAGCTTGATTAAATGTAAGCTACTTATAGGTGCAAATTATTCTAAAAAAAAGATTGTATACGTCAATATACGGGAAAAAAGCTCTATTTCACCGATAAATAGCTAAAATCATTGAAAAGAACACATTTTGAGGGTATAAAGCATTATCATAAGGTAAATTCCTTTTATTTATGATATAACACTACAATTTGCAAGAAACTATAAAATACACTTGTAATATACAATTGTATCACAATATATAGCCTCAAACTCCTTTTATAAGCTTATAGTAGTTGAAAATGGCAATTTCTAACGAAAACAACAATAATACCACATTTTGAATTTCTCTATCAAAAAAAGGGCTGAATAATGTGAATTTTCTACAGTTTTTAGCATCTCAAAAATACATTAGAACACTTGGAAAAATGATGTTTTTAAGATTAAAATTGATACCTAAATTTCTTTAAAAAAACATATATTTAGCTATTAACCTAAGAGGTGCGCACAGGATGTTTTCTACAGGGTCATACTGTGCGCATGTATGATGATTTTGGGACCCATTGCCAATTTCGATAAAAACTACATCACCGTGTAGGGAATGTTTGCGTGCATCGGTCCATATATATTTGACCCCAAAATAATGTCTGGGGGGGGGGTAGGGGAACGGTCCGTAGTTGAAAAATGTGGAGCGAATGGCACCGCGTTCCAAGATTGTCATCGAGCGGCGAGATTTCCCTTCCGAATTTTCACGCGCCCAGGGGATAGAACGAGAGGGAGGTGGGGATGGGTTACCGCGTTAGAGGGAGGCAAGGAGTGAGTCGTGGAGAGAGTGAAGGCAATAAACATATGCAGCTGTGTGATAATTGTGGAGGCGCCCCAGGCGTATGGATGTCTTGGGATTTTGAACCTTATGTCTAGGAGGTGTCTGGTGTTCGTTGCCACCAAGAGGTCTACAATAACATGAGTCAGGAATGGAGAGAGAGAGAAAGTGAGACATGCGTATGTCGTACGTATAAATGGACTTCAGAATTGCATTTTTATGCAAGCAGACATTGCATTTTAGACACATGTGAAGTACCACAGACACATGTAGTCGGTGGTGTAGTCGAGAGTTGACATGTAGTACTATAACCAATTTTCAGCCGCCTGCCTATAAACGCGCGGTTTTGGTACGCGTTCAAAAGCTCTGCTCTTAAGAGTCTTCTCGCAGTCCGCCAGGGGAACTCTTAAGAGTCTCCCCGCAGCTCCCGGGTTAATTTTGTTAAATGTAGTTGTAGCAAATATCAAAAGCTATTTAGCTACAGATATAAAGGAATATATTTCAATTTGTAGAAAAAACAACTCTTCACTATTAACTAGCTAAATTCATTGAAAAGATACATTTTATGGGTATATAGCAATATGACAAGTAAAACTACTTGTACATATACAATAACACTACAGTTTACAAGAAACTATGAAAAACGCTAGCAATATACCGTTATATCACAATAAATAACATCCTACTCTTCTATTTATTAGCTTAATGCAATGTAAGCTACTTATAGGGGCCAATTATTCAAAAAAATAGATTGTATACGTCTATTTGTAGGAAAAAAGCTATATTTCACCGATAACTAGCTAAAATCATTGAAAAGAACACATTTTGAGGATATAAAGCATTATCATAAGGTAAATTCCTTTTATTTATGATATAACACTACAATTTACAAGAAACTATGAAAAACACATGTACTATACAATTGTATCAAAATATATAGCCTCAAACTCCTTTTATAAGCTTACAGTAGTTTAAAATAGCATTTTCTAACGAAAACAACAATAATATCACATTTTGAATTTCTCAATAAAAAAAAGGGCTGAATAATGTCAATTTTCGACATTTTTTAACATCTCAAAAATACATAAAAACACTTGCAAAAACGTTGTTCTTAGGAGTAAAACTGATACCTAAATTTCATAAAAAAAACATATTTTTAGCTATTAATTTTGTTAAATGTAGTTGTAGCAAATATCGAAAGCTTTTTAGTTACAGATATAAAGGAATATACTTCAATTGTAAAAAAAAACAACTCGTCACTATTAAATAGCTACATACATTGAAAACACTACATTTTATGGGTACTAACAATATGATAAGTAAAACTACTTGTATATATATACAATAACACTAGAGTTTACAAGAAACTATGAAAAGCGCTTGCAATATACCATTATATCACAATAAATAACTCCTACTATTCTATTTATTAGCGTAATGTAATGGAAGCTACCTATGGGTGCAAAATATTTTAAAAAAAGGATTGTAGGTATACGTTAATTTGTAGGAAAAAAGCTATATTTCACCAATAACTAGCTTAAATCATTGAAAAAAACACATTTTGAGGGTTTAAAGCATTATCATAAGGTAAATTCCTTTTATTTATGATATAACACTACAATTTACAAGAAACTATGAAAAACACTTGCAATATACAATTGTATCACAATATATAGCCTCAAACTCCATTTATAAGCTTTAAGTAGTTAAAATAAGATTTTCTAACGAAAACAACTATAATACCACATTTTAAATTTCTCAATCAAAAAAAGGGCTGAATAATGTCAATTTTCGACATTTTTTAGCATCTCAAAAATACATTAAAACACTGGAAAAAAACTTTGCTTTGCGGAGTAAAATTGATACCTAAATTTCATAAAAAAAACATTTTTAGCTACTAATATTGTTAAATGTAGTTGTAGCAAATATTGAAAGCTATTTAGCTACAGATATAAAGGAATATACTTCAATTTGTAGAAAAAAAAAACTCTTCACTATTAACTAGCTAAAATCATTGAAAAGACTACATTTTATGGGTATATAGCAAAAACATAAGTAAAACTACTTGTATATATACAAAAACACTACACTTTACAAGAAACTATGAAAAACGCTTGCAATATACCGTTATATCACAATGAATAGCCTCCTACTCTTCTATTTATTAGCTTAATGTAATGTAAGCTACTTATAGGTGCAAATTATTCTAAAAAAGGATTGTATACGTCAATTAGTAGGAAAAAAGCTATATATCACCTATAACTAGCTAACATCATTGAAAAGAACACATTTTGAGGGTATAAAGCATTTTCATAAGGTAAACTCCTTTTATTTATCATATAACACTACAATTTACAAGAAACTATAAAATACATTTGTAATATACAATCGTGTCACAATATATAGCCTCAAACTCCTTTTATAAGCTTACAGTAGTTAAAAAAAGCTTTTTCTAACGAAAACAACAATAATACCACATTATGAATATCTCTATCAAAAAAAGGGCTGAATAATGTCAATTTTCGACATTTTTTAGAATCTCAAAAATACATTAAAATACTGGAAAAACGTAGTTTTTAGGAGAAAAATTGATACCTAAATTTCATAAAAACAAACAAATTTGTAGCTATTAATTTTGTTAAATGTAGTTGTACCAAATATCGAAAGCTATTTCGTTACAGATATAAAGGAATATACTTCAATTTGTAGAAAAAAAACCTCTGCACTAATAGCTAGCTAAAATCATTGAAAACACTACATTTTATGGGTATACAGCAAAATGATAAGTAAAACTACTTGTATATTAACAATAACACTACAGTTTACAAAAAACTATGAATAACGCTTACAATATACCATTATATCACAATAAATAACCTCCTGCTCTTCTATTTATTAGCTTAATCTAATGTAAGCTACATATAGGTGCAAATTATTAAATAAAAAAGGATTGTATACGTCAATTTGCAGGAAAAAAGCTATATATCACCGATAACTAGCTAAAATCATTGAAGAGAATACATTTTGAGGGTATAAAGCATTATCATAATGTAAATTCCTTTTATTTATGATTTAACACAACAATTTACAAGAAACTATAAAATACATTTATAATATACAATTGTATCACAAGATATAGCCTGAAACTTCTTATATAAGCTTACAGTAGCTGAAAATAGCATTTTCTAACGAAAACAACAATAATACGACATTTTGAATTTCTCTATCAAAAAAAAAGGGCTGAATAATGTCAATTTTCTACATTTTTTAGCTTTTAAAAGACACATTAGAACATTTGAAAAAACATTGCTTTTAAGATTAAAATTGATACCAAAATATCATAAAACAAACATATTTTTAGCTATTAATTTTGTTAAATGTAGTTGTAGCAAATATCGAAAGCTATTTAGCTACAGATATAAAGGAATATACTTCAATTTGTAGGAAAAAAAAACTTTCACTATTAACTAGCTAAAATCATTGAAAAGATTACATTTTATGGGTATACAGCAATATGATAAGTAAAACTACTTGTATATATACAATAACACTACAGTTTACAAGAAACTATGAAAAGCGCTTGCAATATACCATTATATCACAATAAATAACCTCCTACTCTTCTATTTATTAGCTTAATGTAATGAAAGCTACTTATAGCTGCCAATTATTCTAAAAAAAAGATTTTATACGTTAATTTGTAGGAAAAAAGCTGCATTTCACCGATAACTAGCTAAAATCATTGAAAAGAACACACTTTTGAGGGTATAAAGCATTATCATAAGGTAAGTTCCTTTTATTTATGATATAACACTACAATTTACAAGAAACTATGAAAAACACTTGCAATATACAATTGTATCACAATATATAGCCTCAAACTCCATTTATAAGCTTTCAGTAGTTTAAAAATTGCATTTTCTAACGAAAACAACTATAATACCACATTATGAATTTCTTAATAAAAAAAAGGGCTGAATAATGTCAATTTTCAACAGTTTTTTGCATCTTAAAAATACATTAAAACACTTGAAACAACGTTGTTTTTAAGATTAAAATTGATACCTAAATTTAATTAAAAAAACATATTTTAGCTATTAATTTTTTTAAATGTAGTTGTAGCAAATATCGAAAGCTATTTAGCTAACGATATAAAGTAATATACTTCAATTTGTAGAAACAAACAACTCATCACAGATAACTAGCTAAAATCAATGAAAACACTACATTTTATGGGTATATAGCAATATGATAAGTAAAACTACTTGTATATATACAATAACAATACAGTTTACAATAAACTTTGAAAAGTGCTTGCAATATACCGTTATATCATAATAAATATCCTCCTACTCTTCTATTTATTAGCTTAATGTAATGTAAGCTACTTATAGGTGAAAATTATTCTAAATAAAGGATTGTATACGTCAATTTGTAGGAAAAAAGCTATATTTAACCGATAACTAGCTAAAATTATTGTAAAGAACACATTTTGAGGGTATAAAGCATTATCATAAGGTAAATTCCTTTTATTTATGATATAACACAACAATTTACAAGAAACTATGAAAAACACTTGTAATATACAATTGTATGACTATATATAGCCTCAAATTCCATTTATAAGCTTTCAGTAGTTTAAAATAGCATTTTCTAACGAAAACAACTAAAATACCACATTTCGAATTTCTCAATCAAAAAAAGGGCTGAATATGTCAATTTTCGACATTTTTTAGCATCTCAAAAATACATTAAAACACTTGAAAAAATGGGTTTTTTTTAGGATTAAAATTGATACTACCTAAATATCCTGATAGATGCATATTTTTAGGTATTAATTTTGTAAAATGTAGTTGTTGTATATATCGAACGCTATTTAGCTACACATATAAAGGAATATACTTCAATTTGTATAAAAAAAAAACTCGTTACTGATAACTAGCTAAAATCATTGAAAACACAACATTTTATGGGTATATAGCAATATTATAAGTAAAACTACATGTATATATACAAT
The DNA here is from genome assembly GCA_016584305.1 of Chionoecetes opilio. NCBI lineage: Eukaryota > Metazoa > Arthropoda > Malacostraca > Decapoda > Majidae > Chionoecetes > Chionoecetes opilio. The sequence continues at coordinate 16,158 of JACEEZ010022134.1, forward strand.
AACACTACAGTTTACAAGAAACTATGAAAACCATTGCAATATACCATTAATTTTCTTAAATGTAGTAGCAAATATCGAAAGTTATTTAGTTACAGATATAAAGGAATATACTTCAATTTGTAGAAAAAAACGACTCTTTCCTAATAACTAGCTAAAATAATTGAAAACACTACATTTTATGGGTATATAGCAATATGATAAGTAAAACTACTTGTATATATACAATACCACTACATCTGACAATAAATAACCTCTTACTCTTCTATTTATTAGCTTAATGTAATGTAGGCTAATTTTAGGTGCAAATTATTCTAAAAAGAGGATTGGTTGCTTCAATTTGTAGGAAAAAAGCTATATTTCACCGATAAATAGCTTAAATCATTGAAAAGAACACATTTTGAGGGTATAAAGCATTTTCATAAGGCAAATTCCATTTATTTATGATATAACACTACAATTTACAAGAAATTATGAAAAACACTTGTAATATACAATAGTATACACAATATAGAGCCTCAAACTCCTTTTATAAGCTTACAGTAGTTTAAAATAGCATTTTCTAACGAAAACAACAATAATAGCACATTTTGAATTTCTCAATGAAAAAAAGGGCTAAATAATGTCAATTTTCGAAATTTTTTAGCATCTCAAAAATACATTAAAACACTTGAAAAAACGTTGTTTTTAGGATTAAAATTGATACATCAATTTCATAAGAAAAACATATTTTTAGCTATTAATTTTGTTAAATGTAGTTGTAGCAAATATCGAAAGCTATTTAATTACAGATATAAAGGAATATACTTCAATTTGTAGAAAAAACCAACTCTTTCTAGTAACTAGCTAAAATAATTGAAAACACTACATTTTATGGGTATATAGCAATATGATAAGTAAAACTACTTGTATATATATACAATAACACTACAGTTTGTAGTTACCCAACAAGAAACTATGAAAAGCGCTTGCAATATACCATTATATCACAATAAATAACCTCCTACTCTTCTATTTATTAGCTTAATGTAATGTAAGATGGATAATAGGTGCAAATTATTCTAAAAAAAGGATTGTATACGGCAATTTGTAAGAAAAAAGCTATATTTAACCGATAACTAGCTAAAATCATTGAAAAGAACACATTTTGAGGGTATAAAGCATTATCATAAGGTAAATTCCTTTTATTTATGATATAACACTACAATTTACAAGAAATTATGAAAAGCGCTTGCAATATACCGTTATATCACAATAAATAACCTCCTACTCTTCTATGTATTAGCTTAATGTAATGTAAGCTACTTATAGGTGCAAATTATTCTAAAAAAAGGATTGTATACGTCAATTTGTAGGAAAAAAGCTATATATCATGAAATCATCATGAAATTTAAGTAGCAATTGTATCTTAAAAATAACGTTTTTTCAAGTGTTTTAATGTCTTTTTGAAGTGCTAAAAATTGTCGAAAATTGACATTATTCAGCTCTTTTTTGATAGAGATATTGAAATTTTGATATTATTGTTGTTTTCGTTAGAAAATGCTATTTTAAACTACTGTAAGCTTATAAAAGGAGTTTGAGGGTATAAAATGCTATTTTAAACTACTGTAAGCTTACAAAAGGAGTTTGAGGCTATACATTGTGATACAATTGTGTATTACAAGTGTTTTTCATATTTTCTTGTAAACTATGGTGTTATATCATTAATAAAAGGAATTTACCTTATGATAATGCTTTTTACCCACAAAATGTGTTCTTTTCAATGATTTTAGCTAGTTATCGGTGAAATATAGCTTTTTTCCTACAAATTGAAGTATACAATCCTCTTTTTAGAATAATTTGCACCTATAAGTAGCTTACGTTACATTAAGCTAATACATAGAAGAGTAAGAAATTATTTATTGTGATATAACGGTATATTGCAAGCGTTTTCCTAGTTTCTTGTAAACTGTAGTGTTATTGTAAATATACAAGTAGTTTTACTTATCATATTGCTATATACCCATAAAATGTAGTGTTTTCATTGATTTTAGCTAGTTATCTGTGAAGAATTGTTTGTTTCTACAAATTGAAGCATATTCCTATATATCTGTACCTAAACAGTTTTTTGATATTTGCTACAAATATATTTTACAAAATTAATAACTAAAAATATGTATTTTTCATGAAATTTAAGTATCAATTTTAATCTTAAAAACAACTTTTTTTCAAGTGTTTTAG
>JACEEZ010022134.1:19963-58457 GCA_016584305.1 Chionoecetes opilio
GTAGCGTTATTGTAATACAAGTAGTTTACTATCAATTGTATAAACCGATAAAATGTAGTGTTTTCAATGATTTTAGCTAGTTATCAGTGAAGACTTGTTTTTTTCTACAAATTGAAGTATTTTTCTTTATATATGTAGCTAAATAGCTTCTGAAATTTGCTACAACTCTATTTTACAAAATTAATAGCTAAAAATATGTATTTTTCATGAAATTTAGGTATCAATTTAGATTTTATAAGCAATGTTTTTTCAGGTATTTTAGTGTATTTTTGGAAGGCTAGAAAAAGACGAAATTTGACATTATTAAGCACTTTTACACAACTAGATTTTACAATATTATGAGTTAAAAATATGAATTTTTCATGAAATTTTGGTATCAATTTTAATCTTAAAAACAATATTTTTCAAGTATTTTAATGTATTTTTGAAGGGCTAAAAAATGTCGAAATTTGACTTTATTCAGCACTTGTACACAACTATATTTTACAATATTATGAGCTTAAAATATGTATTTTTCATGAAATTTATATATCAATTTTAATCTTAAAAACAACGTTTTTTCAAGTGTTTTAATGTATTTTTGAATGGCAAAAAAATGTCGAAAATTGACATTATTCAGCCCTTTTTTTGATAGAGAAATTCAAAATGTGGTATTATAGTTGTTTTCGTTAGAAAATGCTATTTTCAGCTACTGTAAGCTTATAATGGGAGTTTGAGATTCTATATTGTGATACAATTGTATATTACACGTGTTTTTCAAAGTTTCTTGTAAATTGTAGTGTTATATCATGGATAGAAGGAATTTAACTTATGATAATGCTTTATATCCTCAAAATGTGTTCTTTTCAATGAGTTTAGCTAGTTATCCGTGATATATAGCTGTTTTCCTACAAATTGAAGTACTTAATCCTTTTTTTGAATAAATTGCACCTATAGGTAGCTTACATTACATTAAGCTAATAAATAGAAGAGTAAGAGGTTATTTATTTGTGATATAACAGTATATTGCAAGCGTTTTTCATAGTTTCTTGTAAACTGTAGCGTTATTGAATATATACAAGTAGTTTTACTTATCATATTGCTATAAACCCATAAAATGTAGTGTTTTCAATGATTTTAGCTAGTTATCAGTGAAAAGTTTTTTTTTCTACATATTGAAGTATATTTCTTTATATCTGTAGCTAAATGTTTCTTTATATCTATTGACTTGTTGTTGCTACACTTAAGCTTCATGTCAAGTCCTCAAGAATCTCAAGAGGTAACAATACTGTGTTTCATCTTGAGAAACTGTAGGACTTGACATGTGCTCATGAGTATGCGGTGGCAGTCTCAAATCGGTTTGATGTGCTCGGCGCTCTCGGGGATCCTGTAGAACTGTGGGATACCTTCAAACGTGAAACTCTACAGGCTGCCAAGGAGTGTATTGGGGAGCGCCCGAGGTCAAGGCGTGGTTTTGTCTCGACGGAGACGCTGGAGAAAATCGAGGAGAGTCGCGCTGCCAGGCTGGCTGGGAACCGGGACCAGCACAGGGCTTTGTCACGCCGGACTAGAACCCTCCTGAGGAGAGACAAGGAGAGGTATGTCAGGAGTCTCGCTGAGGATGTCGAGGGTCATTTGAACGCTAATGACCTCCGACCCGTCTACCGAGCCCTGAAGAAGCTCCGTTCCAAGTCTCCTTCTCGGGCGAGTGCTATTCGAACAGCAGATGGGCGCCTCGTGTCGGACATGGATGGGCAGATGGCTCGTTGGGCTGAGTACTTTGGGCAGTTGTTCACGGTGGACCCTCCTACTGAGCAGCTTCACACCACTGGGTTACAGGCAGTGGATGCCGATCCTCCCATTGACGAAAGCGCACCCTCTCTTGACGAAGTCAGAGAGGCTGTAGCAAAGTTGAAGGGTGGAAAGGCAGCTGGTGTTTGTAATATCAGTGCGGAGCTCCTCAAAGCTGGGGGTGAGGCCATGATCCGCGGGTTGCATGCTGTCCTGACTGCCGTGTGGCAATCAGGTACCATTCCTCCTAACTGGAAAAGGGGGCTGGTCGTCCCTATCTGGAAAGGGGAAGGGGACCGTCAGGACTGCAACAATTACCACGGTATTACACTGCTCAGCGTTCCAGGCAAGGTGCTTGCCCATCTATTGCTGACACGAATTCGCAGTCATCTGGTGAAGCATCAAAGACCTCAGCAGTCTGGGTTCACGCCTGGTAAGTCAACAACGGACCGTATCCTAGCGCTTCGTGTCCTGGTGGAACGCCGACGTGAGTTTCGACAGGGGATGCTTGCAGCCTACGTTGATCTCAAGAAGGCGTTTGACTCAGTGCATCGTGAGTCACTCTGGGATCTTCTGCGACTTCGAGGGATTCCTGCAAGGACTATTGGTTTGATAACTGGTCTGTATTCTGGGACTGAGAGTGCTGTGAAGTGTGGGGCAGGTGTATCCAGCTTCTTTCCTGTGAATACAGGAGTGAGGCAGGGGTGCGTCCTTGCCCCATCACTTGTCAACGCTTGTATGGACTGGGTATTGGACAAGGTTGTAGATCAAACTGATTGTGGAGCATCCGTCGGCAACACCAAGATCACTGATCTTGTTTTTGCCGATGATGCAGTAATCTTTGCTGAGTCGCTGGAGGTCCTGGTGAAGGCTCTCGAGGCGCTGCACGAGGAGGCAAAGCCTTTGGGACTTGAGGTCTCCTGGCTCAAGACCAAGGTCCAGGTATTTGGAGACTTACTAGATGAAGCAGTACAGTCTGTTCATGCGTGTGGCGAGGACATTGAGATCTTGGAAAGTTTTACATACCTTGGTAGCGCAGTCCATAATGACGGCGGGACACGTCAAGAAATCTTACGACGGATTGGCATAGCCCACGGTGTTATGGACTCGCTCAGCGGGAGTATTTGGCGTTGTCGGTACCTGTGCAGGAGGACAAAGATCCGGATCTTCAAGTCGCTTGTGATCCCTGTCTTACTCTATGGTTGTGAGACATGGACACTAAATAGTGACTTGAAGAGACGAATCAATGCCTTTGGTAATAAGTGTCTTCGCAGAATCATGGGGTATCGCTGGGATGATTACGTGTCAAATCAGCGATTGCAACGTGAAACTGAATCGAGGCCTATTACCTGCATAGTCCGTCAGCGCCAACTTCGGCTATATGGGCATGTGGCACGCTACCCTGAAACCGATCCTTCCCATCTGGTTGTATCTGTAAGAGACAATCCGGCGTGGAGGAGGCCAAGGGGAAGCCCACAAGGCTCGTGGCTGGGGCAAGTTGATGTTTCTTGTCGTGAGCTGCTTGGTATGAGAAAGGAGTCTGCATGGGAGCTCGCGCGTGGTGACCCCCGGGAGTGGCGTCGTAGGGTGGGCGAGGCGACGCGCCCCCCGGCGTATGCCTCCAATGATTGATTGATTGTAGCTAAATAGCTTTTGATATTTGCTACAACTATATTTAAAAAAATTAATAGCTAAAAATATATATTTTACATGAAATTTAGGTAGCAATTTTAATCTTAAGAACTACTTTTTTCAAGTATTTTAATGTTTTTTTGAAAGGCTAAAAAATGTCGAAATATGACATTATTCAGCACTTTCACACAACTATATTTTACAATATTATGAGCTTAAAATATTTATTTTTCATGAAATTTAGGTATCAATTTTAATCTTAAAAACAACGTTGTTGCAAGTATTTTCATGTATTTTTGAAGGGCTAAAAAATGTCGAAATTTGACATTATTCAGCACTTTTACACAACTATATTTTACAATAGTATGAGCTTAAAATATGTATTTCTCATGAAATTTAGGTATTAATTTTAATCTTAAAAACAACGTTTTTTCAAGTGTTTTAATGTATTTTTGAAGGGCTAAACAAAATCGAAAATTGACATTATTCAGCACTTTTTTTGATAGAGAAATTCAAAATGTGGTATTACAGTTGTTTTCGTTAGAAAATGCTATTTTAAACTACTGTAAGCTTATAATAGGAGTTTGAGACTCTATATTGTGATACAATTGTATATTATACGTGTTTTTCATAGTTTCTTGTATATTGTAGCGTTGTATCATAAATAGAAGGAAATTAAATTATGATAATGCTTTATACCCCCAACATGTGTTCTTTTCAATGATTTTAACTAGTTATCGGAGATATATAGCTGTTTTCCTACAAATTGAAGTATACAATCCTTTTTTTAGAATAATTTGCACCTATAAGTAGCTTACATTACATTAAGCTAATAAATAGAAGAGTAGGAGGTTATTTATTGTGATATAACGGTATATTGCAAGCGTTTTTCATAGTTTCTTGTAAACTGTAGCGTTATTGTATATAAACAAGTAGTTTTACTTATCATATTGTTATAAACCCATAAATTGTAGTGTTTTGAATGATTTCAACAAGTTATCAGTGAAGAGTTTTTTTTTTCTACAAATTGAAGTATATTTCTTTATATCTGTAGCTAAATAGCTTTTGATATTTGCTACAACTATATTTTACAAAATTAATAGCTAAAAATATGTATTTTTTATGAAATTTAGGTATCAATATTAATCTTAAAAACAATGTTTTGCAAGTATTTTAATGTATTTTTGCAAGGCTAATAAATGTCGAAATTTGACATTATAAAGCACTTTTACACATCTATATTTTACAATATTATGAGCTAAAAATATGCATTTTTCATGAAATTTAGGTATCAATTATAATCTTAAAAACAACGTTTTTTCAAGTATTTTAATGAATTTTTGAAGGGCTAAAAAATGTCGAAATTTGACATTATTCAGCACTTTTATACAACTATATTTTACAATATTATGAGCTTAAAATATGTATTTCTCATGAAATCTAGGTATTAATTTTAATCTTAAAAACAACGTTTTTTCAAGTGTTTTAATGTATCTTTGAAAGGCTGAAAAATTTCGAAAATTGACATTATTCAGCCCTTTTTTTGATAGAGAAATTCAAAATGTGGTATTACAGTTGTTTTCGTTAGAAAAGGCTATTTTAAACTACTGTAAGCTTATAATAGGGATTTGAGACTCTATATTGTGATACAATTGTATATTACACGTGTTTTTCATAGTTTCTTGTATATTGTAGTGTTGTATCATAAATAGAAGGAATTTGACATATGATAATGCTTTATACCCTCAAAATGTGTTCTTTTCAATGATTTTAGCTAGTTATCGGTGATATATAGCTGTTTTCCTACATATTGAAGTATACAATTCTTTTTTTAGAATAATTTGCATCTATAAATAGCTTACATTACATTAAGCTAATAAATAGAAGAGTAAGAGGTAATTTATTGTGATATAACGGTATATTGCAAGCGTTTTTCAAAGTTTCTTGTAAACTGTAGCGTTATTGTATATATACAAGTAGTTTTACTTATCAAATTGCTATAAACCTATGAAATGTAGTGTGCTAAATAATTTTAGCAAGTTATCGGTGAAGAGTGGTTTTTTTCTACAAATTGAACTATATTTCTTTATATCTGTAGCTAAATAGCTTTTGTTATTTGCTACAACTAAATTTTCAAAATTAATAGGTAAAAATATGTATTTTTCATGAAATTTTGGTATCAATTTTAATCTTAAAACCAATGTTTTTTCAAGTATTTAAAAAAAAATTTGATAGGCTAAAAAATGTCGAAATTTGACATTATTAAGCACTAGCTGCAAAGCCGCCCTCCGGGCGGACTTTTTGGCTAGCTCCTGCGGAGGGCTATTGGTGGTGGGCCTGTGGCCCACCAAACACGGACTCTCCAGATAGCCCCTTCTAACTTTCCTGAAATCATGGATGTAGAAATGTATGTATTCCCCCCACCCATTCACTCACCCATTACCCATCACCCCCCACCCATTCACTCACCCATTACCCATCACCCCCCACCCATTCACTCACCCATTACCCATCACCACACACCCATTCACTCACCCATTACCCATCACCCCCCACCTATTCCCTCACCCATCACCCCCAACCCATCACCCCCCACCCATTCACTCACCCATCACCCACACCCATTACCCATCACCCCACCCATTCACTCACCCATTACCCATCACCCTACATCCTCAATCCATTACCCATCACCCTACCCCTACATACTTTCCTCAATTCTCGCAACCCACCTTTTTTTCACAATTATCGCTAATAGCTGCTAAAAAAAAAAAAAAAAAAAGTGATCGAATCATCTCACAAGTGGGCTTATGACCTTCCCCTGGTCAACCCGGTTCCAAAAATGTGCCATATGAGGTGATTGCGCCACGGGGGGCGGAACTTATACCAGACACACACACACACACACACAACCACACACAGACAGACAGACAGACACACTTTCGCTTATATTTACCATTACCCATCACCCCCCACCTATTCCCTCACCCATCACCCATCACCCCCAACCCATCACCCCCACCATTCACTCACCCATCCACCCTACACCCATTACCCATCACCCCCCCATTCACTCACCATTACCCCTCACCCTACATCAAGGTTTCCTCAATTCTCGCAACCCACTTTTTTTCCACAATTATCGCTAATAGGCTGCTAAAAAAAAAAAAAAAAAAAAGTGATCGAATCATCTCATAATTGGGCTTAAAACCTTCCCCTGGTCAACCCGGTTCCAAAAATGTGCCATATGAGGTGATTGCGCCACGGGGGGCGGAACCTATACCAGACACACACACACACACACACACACACACACAGACAGACAGACAGACAGACACACACTTTCGCTTATATTTACCATTACCCATCACCCCCTACCTATTCCCTCGCCCATCACCCATCACCCCCAACCCATCACCCCCCACCCATTCACTCACCCATCACCCCACACCCATTACCCATCACCCCACCCATTCACTCACCCATTACCCATCACCCTACATCAAGGTTTACTCAATTCTCGCAACCCACTTTTTTTTTCTCACAATTATCGCTAATAGGCTGCTAAAAAAAAGAGAAAAAAAAAGTGATCGAATCATCTCATAAGTGGGCTTATGACCTTCCCCTGGTCAACCCGGTTCCAAAAATGTGCCATATGAGGTGATTGCGCCACGGGGGGCGGAACCTATACCACACACACACACAGACAGACAGACAGACAGACAGACAGACAGACAGACAGACAGACAGACAGACAGACACACTTTCGCTTATATTATTATAGATTACCCATCACCCCCACCTATTCCCTCACCCATCACCCATCACCCCCAACCCATCACCCCCACCATTCACTCACCCATCACCCCACACCCATTATCCATCACCCCACCCATTCACTCACCATTACCCATCACCCTACATCAAGGTTTCCTCAATTCTCGCAACCCACTTTTTTTTTCTTCACAATTATCGCTAATAGGCTGCTAAAAAAAAGAAAAAGAAAAAAAAGTGATCGAATCATCTCATAAGTGGGCTTATGACCTTCCCCTGGTCAACCCGGTTCCAAAAATGTGCCATATGAGGTGATTGCGCCACGGGGGGCGGAACCTATACCACACACACACACACACAGACAGACAGACAGACAGACAGACAGACAGACAGACAGACAGACAGACAGACAGACACACTTTCGCTTATATTATTATAGATTTTCACACAACTATATTTTACAATATTATGAGCTAAAAATATGTATTTTTCATGAAATTTAGGTAGCAATTTTCATCTTAAAAACAATTTTTTTTCAAGTATATAAATGTATTTTTGCAAGGCTAAAAAATGTCGAAATTTGACTTTATTCAGCACTTTTACACAACTATATTATACAAGGCATTTGACTCAGTGCATCGTGAGTCACTCTGGGATCTTCTGCGACTTCGAGGGATTCCTGCAGTGACTATTGGTTTGATAACTGGTCTGTATTCTGGGACTGAGAGTGCTGTGAAGTGTGGGGCATGTGTATCCACCATCTTTCCTGTGAATACACGAATGAGGCAAGGGTGCGTTCTTGCCCCATCACTTTTCAACGCTTGTATGGACTGGGTATTGGACAAGGTTGTAGATCAAACTGATTGTGGAGCATCCGTCGGCAACACCAAGATCACTGATCTTGTTTTTGCCGATGATGCAGTAATCTTTGCTGAGTCGCTGGAGGTCCTGGTGATGGCTCTCGAGGCGCTGCACGAGGAGGCAAAGCCTTTGGGACTTGAGGTCTCCTGGCTCAAGACCAAGGTCCAGGTATTTGGAGACTTACTAGATGAAGCAGTACAGTCTGTTCATGCGTGTGGCGAGGACATTGAGATCTTGGAAAGCCTTACATACCTTGGTAGCGCAGTCCATAATGACGGCGGGTCACGTCAAGAAGTCTTACGGTGGATTGGCATAGCCCACGGTGTTATGGACTCGCTCAGCGGGAGTATTTGGCGTTGTCGGTACTTGTGCAGGAGGACAAAGATCCGGATCTTCAAGTCGCTAGTGATCCCTGTCTTACTCTATGTGAGACATGGACACTAAATAGTGACTTGAAGAGACGAATCAATGCCTTTGGTAATAAGTGTCTTCGCAGAATCATGGGGTATCGCTGGGATGATTACGTGTCAAATCAGCGATTGCACCGTGAGAGTGAATCGAGGCCTATTACCTGCATACTCCGTCAGCGCCAACCTTGGCTATATGGGCATGTGGCACGCTACCCTGAAACCGATCCTTCCCATCGGGTTGTATCTGTATGAGACAATCCGGCGTGGAGGAGGCCAAGGGGACGGCCACAAGGCTCGTGGCTGGGGCAAGTTGATGTTTCTTGTCGAGAGCTGCTTGGTATGGGAAAGGAGCCTGCATGAATGTAGTGTTTTCAATGATTTTAGCTAGTTATCAGTGAAGAGTTGTTTTTTTCTACAAATTTCAGTATATTTCTTTATATATGTAGCTAAATAGCTTTTGATATTTGCTACAACTATATTTTACAAAATTAATAGCTAAAAATATGTATTTTTCATGAAATTTAGATATCAATTTTAATCCTAAAAACAATGTTTTTTCAAGTATTTTATTGTATTTTTGAAAGGCTAAAAAATGTCGAAATTTGACACTATTCAGCACTTTTATACAACTATATTTTACAATGTTATGAGCTAAAAATAAGTATTTTTCATGAAATTTAGGTATCAATTTTAAACTTAAAAACCACGTTTTTTCCAGTATTTTAATGTATTTTTGAAAGCCTAAAAAATGTCGATATATGACATTATTCAGTACTTTTACACAACTATGTTTTACAATATTATGAGCTTAAAATAAGTATTTTCATGAAATTTATGTATCAATATATTCTTAAAAACAACGTTTTTTCAAGTGTTTTAATGTATTTTTGAAGGGCTAAAAAATGTCGAAATTTGACATTATTCAGCCCTTTTTTTGATATAGAAATTCAAAATGTGGTATTATAGTTGTTTTCGTTAGAAATTCTTATTTTAAACTACTGTAGGCTCATAATAGGAGTTTGAGACTCTATATTGTGATACAATTGTGTATTATACGTGTTTTTCATAGTTCCTTGTTAATTGTAGTGTTATATCATTAATAGAAAGAATTTACCATATGATAATGCTTTATACTCTCAAAATGTGTTCTTTTCAATGATTTTAGCTAGTTATCGGTGATATATAGCTTTTTTCCTACAAATTGAAGTATACAATCCTTTTTTTAGAATAATTTGCACCTATAAGTAGCTTACATTACAGTAAGCTAATAAATAGAAGAGTAAGAGGTCATTTATTGTGATATAACGGTATATTGCAAGCGTTTTTCATAGTTTCTTGTAAACTGTATCGTTATTGTATATATACAAGAAGTTTTACTTATCATATTGCTATAAACCCATAAAATGTAGTGTTTTCAATGATTTTAGCTAGTTATCAGTGAGGAGTTTTTTTTCTTCTACAAATTGAAGTATATTTCTTTATATCTGTAGCTAAATAGCTTTTGATATTTGCTACAACTATATTTTACAAAATTAATAGCTAAAAATATGTATTTTTCATGAAATTTAGATATCAATTTTTATCTTAAAAACAATGTTTTTTCAAGTATTTTAATGTATTTTTGAAAAGCTAAAAAATGTCGAAATTTGACATTATTCACACAACTATATTTTACAATGTTATGAGTTAAAAATATGTATTTTTCATGAAATTAAGGTATCAATTTTAATCTTACAAACAACATTTTTTCAAGTATTTTAATGTATTTTTTAAAGGCTAAAAAATGTCGAAATTTGACATTATTCAGCACTTTTACACAACTATATTTTACAATAATATGAGCTTAAAATATTTATTTTTCATGAAAATTATGTATCAATATTAATCTTAGAAACAACGTTTTTTCAATTGTTTAATGTATTTTTGAAGGGCAAAAATATGTCGAAAAAGGACATTATTCAGCCCTTTTTTTGATAGAGAAATTCAAAATGTGGTATTATAATTGTTTTCGTTAGAAATTGCTATTTTCAACTACGGTAAGCTTATAATAGGAGTTTGAGACTCTATATTGTGATACAATTGTATATTACACGTGTTTAACATATTTTCTTGGTAATTGTAGTGTTATATCATTAATAGAAGGAATTTACCTTATGATAATGCTTTATACCCTCAAAATGTGTTCTTTTCAATGATTTTAGCTAGTTATCGGTGATATATAGCTGTTTTCCTACAAATTGAAGTATACAATCCTTTTTTTAGAATAATTTGCTCCTATAAGTAGCTTAACTTACATTAAGCTAATAAATAGAAGAGTAAGAGGTTATTTATTGTGATATAACGGTATATTGCAAGCGTTTTTCATAGTTTCTTGTAAACTGTAGCGTTATTGTATATATACAAGTTGTTTTACTTATCATTTTGCTATAAACCCATAAAATGTAGTGTTTTTAATGATATTAGCTAGTTATCGGTGATATATAGCTGTTTTCCTACAAATTGAAGTATAAAATCCTCTTTTTAGAATAATTTGCACCTATAAGTAGCTTACATTACATTAAGCTATTAAATAGAAGAGTAAGAGGTTATTTTTTGTGATATAACGGTATATTGCAAGTGTTTTTCATATTTTCATGTAAACTGTAGCGTTATTGTATATATAAAATTATTTTTTCTTATCATATTGCTATAAACCCATAAAATGTAGTGTTTTCAATGATTTTAGCTAGTTATCAGTGAGGAGTTTTTTTTCTTCTACAAATTGAAGTATATTTCTTTATATCTGTAGCTAAATAGCTTTTGATATTTGCTACAACTATATTTTACAAAATTAATAGCTAAAAATATGTATTTTTCATGAAATTTAGATATCAATTTTTATCTTAAAAACAATGTTTTTTCAAGTATGTTAATGTATTTTTGAAAGGCTAAAAAATGTCGAAATTTGACATTATTCAGCACTTTTACACAACTATATTTGACAATGTTATGAGCTAAAAATATGTATTTTTCATGAAATTTAGGTATCAATTTTAATCCTAAAAACCACGTTTTTTCAAGTATTTTAATGTTTTTTTGAAAGCCTAAAAAATGTCGAAATTTGACATTATTCAGCACTTTTACACAACTATATTTTACAATATTATGAGCTTAAAATTTGTATTTTTCATGAAATTTATATATCAATTATATTCTTAAAAACAACGTTTTTTCAAGTGTTTTAATGTATTTTTGAAGGGCTAAAAAATGTCGATAATTGACATTATTCAGCCCTTTTTATGATAGAGAAATTCAAAATGTGGTATTATTGTTGTTTTCGTTAGAAATTGCTATTTTAAACTACTGTAAGCTTATAATAGGAGTTTGAGACTATATTGTGATACAATTGTATATTATACGTGTTTTTCATAGTTTCTTGTTAATTATATTGTTATATCATTAATAGAAAGAATTTACCTTATGTATTGTAAACTACTGTAAGCTTATAATAGAAGTTTGAGACTCTATATTGTGATACAATTGTATTTAATACATGTTTTTCATAGTTTCTTGTTAATTGTAGTGTTATATCATTAATAGAAGGAATTTACCTTATGATAATGCTTTATACCCTCAAAATGTGTTCTTTTCAATGATTTTATCGGTGATATATAGCTGTTTTCCTACAAATTGAAGTATACAATCCTTTTTTTAGATTAATTTGCACCTATAAGTAGCTTACATTACATTAAGCTAATAAATAGAAGAGTAATAGGTTATTTATAGTGATATAACGGTATATTGCAAGCGTTTTTCATAGTTTCTTGTAAACTGTACCGTTATTATATATATACAAGTAGTTTTACTTATCATATTGCTATAAACCCATAAAATGTAGTGTTTGCAATGATATTAGCTAGTTATCGGTGATATATAGATGTTTTCCTACAAATTGAAGTATAAAATCCTCTTTTTAGAATAATTTGCACCTATAAGTAGCTTACAAGACATTAAGCTATTAAATAGAAGAGTAAGAGGTTATTTATTGTGATATAACGGTATTTTGCGAGCGTTTTTCATAGTTTCTTGTAAACTGTAGCGTTATTGTATATATACAAGTAGTTTTACTCATCATATTGCTATAAACCCATAAAATGTAGTGTTTTCAATGATTTTAGCTAGTTATCAGTGAAGAGTTGTTTTTTTCTACAAATTTAAGTATATTTCTTTATATATGTAGCTAAATAGCTTTTGATATTTGCTACAACTATATTTTACAAAATTAATAGCTAAAAATATGTATTTTTCATGAAATTTAGATATCAATTTTAATCTTATAAAACAATGTTTTTTCAAGTATTTTATTGTATTTTTGAAAGGCTAAAAAATGTCGAAATTTGACACTATTCAGCACTTTTACACAACTATATTTTACAATGTTATGAGCTAAAAATAAGTATTTTTCATGAAATTTAGGTATCAATTTTAAACTTAAAAACCACGTTTTTTCCAGTATTTTAATGTATTTTTGAAAGCCTAAAAAATGTCGATATATGACATTATTCAGTACTTTTACAAAACTATGTTTTACAATATTATGAGCTTAAAATAAGTATTTTCATGAAATTTATGTATCAATATATTCTTAAAAACAACGTTTTTTCAAGGGTTTTAATGTATTTTTGAAGGGCTAAAAAATGTCGAAATTTGACATTATTCAGCCCTTTTTTTGATATAGAAATTCAAAATGTGGTATTTTAGTTGTTTTCGTTAGAAAGTCTTCTTTTAAACTACTGTAGGCTCATAATAGGAGTTTGAGACTCTATATTGTGATACAATTGTATATTATACGTGTTTTTCATAGTTCCTTGTTAATTGTAGTGTTATATCATTAATAGAAAGAATTTACCATATGATAATGCTTTATACTCTCAAAATGTGTTCTTTTCAATGATTTTAGCTAGTTATTGGTGATATATAGCTTTTTTCCTACAAATTGAAGTATACAATCCTTTTTTTTAGAATAATTTGCACCTATAAGTAGCTTACATTACAGTAAGCTAATAAATAGAAGAGTAAAAGGTCATTTATTGTGATATAACGGTATATTGCAAGCGTTTTTCATAGTTTCTTGTAAACTGTATCGTTATTGTATATATACAAGAAGTTTTACTTATCATATTGCTATAAACCCATAAATGTAGTGTTTTCAATGATTTTTGCTAGTTATCGGTGTATTATTAGCTGTTTTCCTACAAATTGAAGAATTAAATCCTCTTTTTAGAATAATTTGCACCTATAAGTAGCTTACATTACATTAAAGTATTAAATATTGGAGTAAGAGGTTATTTATTGTAATACAACGGTATATTGCAAGCGTTTTTCATAGTTTCTTGTAAACTGTAGCATTATTGTATATATACAAGTAGGTTTACTTACCATATTGCTATAAACCCATAAAATGTAGTGTTTCCAATGATTTTAGCTAGTTATCAGTAAAGAGTTTTTTTTTTCTACAAATTGAAGTATATTTCTTTATATCTGTAGCTAAATAGCTTTTGATATTTGCTACAACTATATTTTACAAAATTAATAACTAAAAATATGTATTTTTCATGAAATTTAGATATCAATTTTAATCTTAAAAACAATGTTTTTTCAAGTATTTTAATGTATTTTTGAAAAGCTAAAAAATGTCGAAATATGACATTATTCACACAACTATATTTTACAATGTTATGAGTTAAAAATATGTATTTTTCATGAAATTAAGGTATCAATTTTAATCTTACAAACAACATTTTTTCAGGTATTTTAATGTATTTTTTAGAGGCTAAAGAATGTCGAAATTTGACATTATTCAGCACTTTTACACAACTATATCTTACAATATTATGAGCTTAAAATATGTATTTTTCATGAAAATTATGTATCAATATTAATCTTAGAAACAACGTTTTTTCAAGTGTTTTAATGTATTTTTGAAGGGCAAAAATATGTCGAAAAAGGACTTTATTCAGCCCTTTTTTTGATAGAGAAATTCAAAATGTGGTATTATAATTGTTTTCGTTAGAAATTGCTATTTTAAACTACGGTAAGCTTATAATAGGAGTTTGAGACTGTATTGTGATACAATTGTATATTACACGTGTTTAACATATTTTCTTGTTAATTGTAGTGTTATATCATTAATAGAAGGAATTTACCTTATGATAATGCTTTATACCCTCAAAATGTGTTCTTTTCAATGATTTTAGCTAGTTATCGGTGATATATAGCTGTTTTCCTACAAATTGAAGTATACAATCCTTTTTTTAGAATAATTTACACCTATAAGTAGCTTAACTTATTAAGCTAATAAATAGAAGAGTAAGAGGTTATTTATTGTGATATAACGGTATATTGCAAGCGTTTTTCATAGTTTCTTGTAAACTGTAGCGTTATTGTATATATACAAGTTGTTTTACTTATCATATTGCTATAAACCCATAAAATGTAGTGTTTTTAATGATATTAGCTAGTTTATCGGTGATATATAGCTGTTTTCCTACAAATTGAAGTATAAAATCCTCTTTTTAGAATAATTTGCACCTATAAGTAGCTTACATTACATTAAGCTATTAAATAGAAGAGTAAGAGGTTATTTATTGTGATATAACGGTATATTGCAAGTGTTTTTCATATTTTCATGTAAACTGTAGCGTTATTGTATATATAAAATTATTTTTTCTTATCATATTGCTATAAACCCATAAAATGTAGTGTTTTCAATGATTTTAGCTAGTTATCAGTGAGGAGTTTTTTTTCTTCTACAAATTGAAGTATATTTCTTTATATCTGTAGCTAAATAGCTTTTGATATTTGCTACAACTATATTTTACAAAATTAATAGCTAAAAATATGTATTTTTCATGAAATTTAGATATCAATTTTTATCTTAAAAACAATGTTTTTTCAAGTATGTTAATGTATTTTTGAAAGGCTAAAAAATGTCGAAATTTGACATTATTCAGCACTTTTACACAACTATATTTGACAATGTTATGAGCTAAAAATATGTATTTTTCATGAAATTTAGGTATCAATTTTAATCTTAAAAACCACGTTTTTTCAAGTATTTTAATGTATTTTTGAAAGCCTAAAAAATGTCGAAATTTGACATTATTCAGCACTTTTACACAACTATATTTTACAATATTATGAGCTTAAAATTTGTATTTTTCATGAAATTTATATATCAATTATATTCTTAAAAACAAAGTTTTTTCAAGTGTTTTAATGTATTTTTGAAGTGCTAAAAAATGTCGATAATTGACATTATTCAGCCCTTTTTATGATAGAGAAATTCAAAATGTGGTATTATTGTTGTTTTCGTTAAAAATTGCTATTTTAAACTACTGTAAGCTTATAATAGGAGTTTGAGACTATATTGTGATACAATTGTATATTATACGTGTTTTTCATAGTTTCTTGTTAATTATATTGTTATATCATTAATAGAAAGAATTTACCTTATGTATTGTAAACTACTGTAAGCTTATAATAGAAGTTTGAGACTCTATATTGTGATACAATTGTATATTATACGTGTTTTTCATAGTTTCTTGTTAATTGTAGTGTTATATCATTAATAGAAGGAATTTACCTTATGATAATGCTTTATACCCTCAAAATGTGTTGTTTTCAATGATTTTATCGGTGATATATAGCTGTTTTCCTACAAATTGAAGTATACAATCCTTTTTTTAGATTAATTTGCACCTATAAGTAGCTTACATTACATTAAGCTAATAAATAGAAGAGTAATAGGTTATTTATAGTGATATAACGGTATATTGCAAGCGTTTTTCATAGTTTCTTGTAAACTGTACCGTTATTATATATATACAAGTAGTTTTACTTATCATATTGCTATAAACCCATAAAATGTAGTGTTTGCAATGATATTAGCTAGTTATCGGTGATATATAGATGTTTTCCTACAAATTGAAGTATAAAATCCTCTTTTTAGAATAATTTGCACCTATAAGTAGCTTACAAGACATTAAGCTATTAAATAGAAGAGTAAGAGGTTATTTATTGTGATATAACGGTATTTTGCAAGCGTTTTTCATAGTTTCTTGTAAACTGTATTGTTATTGTATATATACAAGTAGTTTTACTCATCATATTGCTATAAACCCATAAAATGTAGTGTTTTCAATGATTTTAGCTAGTTATTAGTGAAGAGTTGTTTTTTTCTTCAAATTTAAGTATATTTCTTTATATATGTAGCTAAATAGCTTTTGATATTTGCTACAACTATATTTTACAAAATTAATAGCTAAAAATATGTATTTTTCATGAAATTTAGATATCAATTTTAATCTTATAAAACAATGTTTTTTCAAGTATTTTATTGTATTTTTGAAAGGCTAAAAAATGTCGAAATTTGACACTATTCAGCACTTTTACACAACTATATTTTACAATGTTATGAGCTAAAAATAAGTATTTTTCATGAAATTTAGGTATCAATTTTAAACTTAAAAACCACGTTTTTCCCCGTATTTTAATGTATTTTTGAAAGCCTAAAAAATGTCGATATATGACATTATTCAGTACTTTTACACAACTATGTTTTACAATATTATGAGCTTAAAATAAGTATTTTCATGAAATTTATGTATCAATATATTCTTAAAAACAACGTTTTTTCAAGTGTTTTAATGTATTTTTGAAGGGCTAAAAAATGTCGAAATTTGACATTATTCAGCCCTTTTTTTGATATAGAAATTCAAAATGTGGTATTATAGTTGTTTTCGTTAGAAATTCTTATTTTAAACTATTGTAGGCTTATAATAGGAGTTTGAGACTCTATATTGTGATACAATTGTATATTATACGTGTTTTTCATAGTTTCTTTTTAATTGTAGTGTTATATCATTAATAGAAGGAATTTACCTTATGATAACGCTTTTTACCCTCAAAATGTGTTCTTTACAA
The DNA here is from genome assembly GCA_016584305.1 of Chionoecetes opilio. Taxonomy (NCBI): domain Eukaryota; kingdom Metazoa; phylum Arthropoda; class Malacostraca; order Decapoda; family Majidae; genus Chionoecetes; species Chionoecetes opilio. The sequence goes on from JACEEZ010022134.1 coordinate 37,375, forward strand.
TGATTTTAGCTAGTTATCGGTGATATATAGCTGTTTTCCAACAAATTGAAGTATAAAATCCTCTTTTTAGAATAATTTTCACCTCTAAGTAGGTAACTTTACATTAAGCTATTAAATAGAAGTGTAAGAGGTTATTTATTGTGATATAACGGTATATTGCAAGCGTTTTTCATAGTTTCTTGTAAACTGTAGCGTTATTGTATATATACAAGTAGTTTTACTTATCATATTGCTATAAACCCATAAAATGTAGTGTTTTTAATGATATTACCTAGTTATCGGTGATATATAGATGTTTTCCTACAAATTGAAGTATAAAATCCTCTTTTTAGAATAATTTCCACCTATAAGCAGCTTACATTACATTAAGCTATTAAATAGAAGAGTAAGAGGTTATTTATTGTGATATAACGGTATATTGCAAGCGTTTTTCATAGTTTCTTGTAAACTGTATTGTTATTGTATATATACAAGTAGTTTTACTTATCATATTGCTATAAAGCCATAAAATGTAGTGTTTTCAATGATTTTAGCTAGTTATTAGTGAAGAGTTTCTTTTCTTCTACAAATTGAAGTATATTTCTTTATATTTGTAGCTAAATAGCTTTCGATATTTGTTACAACTATATTTTACAAAATTAATAGCTAAAAATCTGTATTTTTCATGAAATTTAGATATCAATTTTAATCTTAAAACAATGTTTTTTCAAGTATTTTAATGTATTTTTGAATGGCTAAAAAATGTCGAAATTTGACATTATCCAGCACTTTTACACAACTATATTTAACAATATTATGAGCTTAAAATATGTATTTTTCATGAAAATTATGTATCAATATTTATCTCGGAAACAACTTTTTTGCAAGTGTTTTAATGTATTTTTGAAGGGCTAAAAAATGTCGAAAATTGACATTATTCTGCCCTTTTTTTGATAGAGTAATTCAAAATGTGGTATTATAGTTGTTTTCGTTAGAAATTGTAATTTTAAACTACTGTAGGCTCATAATAGGAGTTTGAGACTCTATATTGTGATACAATTGTATATTATACGTGTTTTTCATAGTTCCTTGTTAATTGTAGTGCTATATCATTAATAGAAAGAATTTACCATATGATAATGCTTTATACTCTCAAAATGTGTTCTTTTCAAGGATTTTAGCTAGTTATCGGTGATATATAGCTTTTTTCCTACAAATTGAAGTATACAATCCTTTTTTTAGAATAATTTGCACCTATAAGTAGCTTACATTACAGTAAGCTAATAAATAGAAGAGTACGAGGTCATTTATTGTGATATAACGGTATATTGCAAGCGTTTTTCATAGTTTCTTGTAAACTGTATCGTTATGGTATATACACAAGAAGTTTTACTTATCATATTGCTATAAACCCATAAAATGTAGTGTTTTCAATGATTTTTGCTAGTTATCGGTGATATATAGCTGTTTCTCTACAAATTGAAGAATTAAATCCTCTTTTTAGAATAATTTGCACCTATAAGTAGCTTACATTACATTAAACTATTAAATATTGGAGTAAGAGGTTATTTATTGTAATACAACGGTATATTGCAAGCGATTTTCATAGTTTCTTGTAAACTGTAGCATTATTGTATATATACAAGTAGGTTTACTTACCATATTGCTATAAACCCATAAAATGTAGTGTTTCCAATGATTTTAGCTAGTTATCAGTGAAGAGTTGTTTTTTTCTACAAATTGAAGTATATTTCTTTATATCTGTAGCTAAATAGCTTTTGATATTTGCTACAACTATATTTTACAAAATTAATAACTAAAAATATGTATTTTTCATGAAATTTAGATATCAATTTTAATCTTAAAAACAATGTTTTTTCAAGTATTTTATGTATTTTTGAAAAGCTAAAAAATGTCGAAATATGACATTATTCACACAACTATATTTTACAATGTTATGAGTTAAAAATATGTATTTTTCATGAAATTAAGGTATCAATTTTAATCTTAAAAACAACATTTTTTCAAGTATTTTAATGTATTTTTTAAAGGCTAAAAAATGTCGAAATTTGACATTATTCAGCACTTTTACACAACTATATTTTACAATATTATGAGCTTAAAATATGTATTTTTCATGAAAATTATGTATCAATATTAATCTTAGAAACAACGTTTTTTCAAGTGTTTTAATGTATTTTTGAAGGGCAAAAATATGTCGAAAAAGGACAGCCCTTTTTTTGATAGAGAAATTCAAAATGTGGTATTATAATTGTTTTCGTTAGAAATTGCTATTTTAAACTACGGTAAGCTTATAATAGGAGTTTGAGACTCTATATTGTGGTACAATTGTATATTACACGTGTTTAACATATTTTCTTGTTAATTGTAGTGTTATATCATTAATAGAAGGAATTTACCTTATGATAATGCTTTATACCCTCAAAATGTGTTCTTTTCAATGATTTTAGCTAGTTATCGGTGATATATAGCTGTTTTCCTACAAATTGAAGTATACAATCCTTTTTTTAGAATAATTCGCACCTATAAGTAGCTTAACTTACATTAAGCTAATAAATAGAAGAGTAAGAGGTTATTTATTGTGATATAACGGCAAGCGTTTTTCATAGTTTCTTGTAAACTGTAGCGTTATTGTATATATACAAGTAGTTTTACTTATCATATTGCTATAAACCCATAAAATGTAGTGTTTTTAATGATATTACCTAGTTATCGGTGATATATAAGCTTTTTCCTACAAATTGAAGTATAAAAATCCTCTTTTAAGAATAATTTGCACCTATAAGTAGCTTACATTACATTAAGCTATTAAAATGAAGAGTAAGAGGTTATTTATTGTGATATAAACGGTATAATTGCAAGTGTTTTCATATTTTCTTGTAAACTGTAGCGTTATTGTTTATATAAAATTATTTTTTCTTATCATATTGCTATAAACCCATAAAATGTAGTGTTTTCAATGATTTTAGCTAGTTTCAGTGAGGAGGTTTTTTTTCTTCTCAAATTGAAGTATATTTCTTATATCTGTAGCTAAATAGCTTTTGATATTTGCTACAACTATATTTTACAAAATTAAATAGCTAAACAATATGTTTTTTTCATGAAAATTTAGATATCAATTTTTCTTAAAAAAACAATGTTTTTTCAAGTATTTTAATGTATTTTTGAAAAGGTAAAAAATGTCGAAATTTGACATTATTCAGCACTTTTACACAACTATAATTTACAATGTTATGAGCTAAAAAATATGTATTTTTCATGAAAATTTAGGTATCAATTTAATCTTAAAAACAACGTTTTTTAAAGTATATAATGTATTTTTTAATAGCTAAAAAATGTCGAAATTGACCCTCTTCAGCACTTTTACCACAACTATATTTTACGATATTATGAGCTTAAATATGTATTTTTCATGAAAATGATGTAATCAAACTTTAATCTTAGTTACAATGTTTTTTCAAGTGTTTTAATGTATTTTGGAAGGGCCTGAAAAAATGTCGAAAACTTGACAGTATCAGCCATTTTTGATAGAGAAATTCAAAATGTGGTATGATAGTTGTTTTCCTTAGAAATTGCTATTAACTACTGTAGCTTATAATAGAGTTTGAGGCACTCTATATTGTGATACCAATATTATATTAACACGTGTTTTCATAGTTCTTTGTTTAATTGTAGTGTTATATCATTAATCAGAAGGAATGTACCTTATGATAAATCTTTATACCTCAAAATGTGTTCTCTCAATGATTTAGATAGTATTCGGTGATATATAGCTGTTTTCCTACCAAAATTGAAGTATAAAAGTTCCTCTTTTTAGAATAATTTTCAACCTATAAGTGCTAACATTACATTAAGATATAAATAGAAGAGTAAGAGGGGATTTATCGTGATATAACGGTATAGTGCAAGCGTTTTTCATAGTTTTCTGTAAACGGTAGCGTATTGTATATATACAAGTAGTTTTACTTATCATATTGCTATAAAACCCATAGAAATGTAGTGTTTTAATGATATTAACCTAGTTTATCGGTGATAATAGCTGTTTCCTACAAAAGTGAAGTATAAAATCCTATTTTTTAGAATAATTGCCAACCTATAGCAGGCTTACTTACATATAAGCTATTAAAATAGAAGAGTAGAGGTTATTTATTGTGATATAAACGCTTATATTGCAAGCGTTTTTCATAGTTTCTTGTAAAATGTATTGTTATTGTATATATACAAGTACGTTTTTACTATCATATGACATAAGAGCCCATAAAATGTAGTGTTTCAATGATTAGCTAGTTATCAGTGAAGAGGTTTTTTTTTTTTTCTACAAATTGAAGTATATTTCTTCTATATTTGTAGCTAAATAGCTTTTTATATTTGGTAAACTATATTTTACAAAATTAATAGCTAAAAATCTGTATTTTCATGAAAATTTAGATATCAATTTTTAATCTTAAAACACAAGTTTTTTCAAGTATTTGTAAGTATTTTGAATGGCCTAAAAAAAGGTCGAAATTTGACATTATGCAGCACTTTACACCGACTATATTTACAATATTACTGAGCTTAAAATAGTATTTTCATGAAAATTATGTACCAGATTTATCTCGGAAAACAACTTTTTTGCCAGTGGTTTAAGGTATTTTTGAAGGGCTAAAAATGTCGAAAAAATGACATTATTCAGCCCTTTTTTTGATAGGTAATTCAAAAGTGGTATTAAGTGTTTGCGTTAGAAATTGTAATTTTAAACCTACTGTAGGCCATAATAGGAGTTTGAGACTCTATATTGTGATACAATCTGTATATTATAACGTGTTTTTCAAGTTTTCTTGTTAATTGTATGGTGTATATCATTAATAGAAAGAATTTACCAGATGATAATGCTTTATACTCTCAAAATGTGTTCTTTCAATGAATTTTAGCTATTATTGTGGTGATATATAGCTTTTTCTACAAATGAAGTATCACAATCCTTTTTTTAGATTAATTTGCACCTATAAGTAGTTACATACAGTAAGCTAATAAATAGAAGAGAAGAGGTTATTTATTGTGATATAACGGTATATTGCAAGCGTTTTTCATAGAGTTTCTTGTAAACTGTAGCGGTATTGTATATATACAAGAAGTTTTATTATCATCGTGCTATAAAACCATAAAATTTAGTGTTTTCAATGATTTTTGCAAGTTATCGGTGATATATAAGCGTTTTCCTACAAATGAAGTATTAAATCCTCTTTTTAGAATAATTTGCACCTATAATTAGCTTTACAAATTACATTAAGCTATTAAATATTGGGAGTAAGAGGTTATTTATTGTAATACAACGGTATATTGCAAAAAAGCGTTTTTCATAGTTTTCTTGTAAAACGTAGCATCTATTGTATAATACTCAAGTAGGTTTACTTACATATGCTATAACCATAAAATGTAGTGTTTCCAATGATTTTAGATAGTTATCAGTGAAGAGTTGTTTTTTTCTACAAATTGAAGTATATTTCTTTATATATGTAGCTAAAAAAAAAAAAAAAATTAAGGGGGGGGGGGCTTTTTTTTGATTATTTTGCCTACAACGATAATTTACAAAATTAATAGCCTAAAAATATGTATTTTTCATGAAATTTATGATATCATTTTAATCTTAAAAACAAGTTTTTTCAAGTATTGTAATGTATTTTTGAAGGGCTAAAAAATGTCGAAATTTGACATTATTCAACAAACTATATTTTACAATGTTATGAGATAAAAATATGTATTTTTCATGAAAATTAATGTATCAATTTTAATCTTAACAAAAAAACATTTTTTCAAGTATTTTAATGTATTTTAAAGGCTAAAAAATTGTCGAATTTGACATTATTCAGCACTTTTACACAACTATATTTTACATATTATGAGCTTAAATATGTATTTTTTCATGAAAATATGTATCAATATTAATCTTAGAAACAACGTTTTTTTCAAAGGTTTTAATGTATTTTTTGAAGGGCAACAAAAAAATATGTCGACAAAAGGACATTATTCCAGCCCTTTTTTTGATAGAGAAATTCAAAATTGTGGTATTATAATTGTTTCGTTAGAAATTGCTATTTTGGAAACTGCGTAAGGGTAAGCTTATAAATAGGAGTTTGAGACTCTATATTGTGATACAATTGTATATTACACGTGTTTAAAATATTTCTTGTTAATGTAGTGTTATATCATTAATAGAAGGAAATTTTACCTTATTGATAAGCTTTTATACCCCTCAAAAATTGTCTTTTTTTCCCCCAATGATTTTAGCTAGTTTTTATCGGTGATATATAGCGTTCTCTACAAATTGATGTATACAATCCTTTTTTTAGAATAATTTGCACCTATAAGTAGCTTTAAATTACATTAAGCTAATAAATAGAAGAGTAAGAGGTTATTTATTGTGATATAAAAGGTATATTGCAAGGTTTTCATAGTTTCTTGTAAACTGTAGCGTTTGTATATATACAAGTTGTTTACTTATCATATTGCTATAAACCCATAAAATGTAGTGTTTTTAATGATATTAGCTAGTTATCGGTGATATATAGCTGTTTTCCTACAAATTGAAGTATAAAATCCTCTTTTTAGAATAATTTGCACCTATAAGTAGCTTACAAATTACATTAAGCTATTAAATAGAAGAGTAAGAGGTTATTTATGTGATATAACGGTATATTGCAAGTTTTTTTCATATTTTCATGTAAACTGTAGCGTTATTGTATATATAAAATTATTTTTTCTTTTCAAAATGCTATAACCCATAAAATGTAGTGTTTTCAATGATTTTAGCTAGTTATCAGTGAGGAGTTTTTTTTTTTCTACAAATTGCAGTATATTTCTTATATCTGTAGCTAAATAGCTTTTGATATTTGCTACAACTATATTTTACAAAAGAATAGCTAAAAAATGTATTTTCATGAAATTTAGATATCAATTTTTATCTTAAAAACAATGTTTTTTCAAGTATGTTAATGTATTTTTGAAAGGCTAAAAAATGTCGAAATTGACATTATTAGCACTTTTACACAACTATATTTGAAAAATGGGTTTTGAGCTAAAAATATGTATTTTTCATGAAATTTAGTATCAATTTTAATCTTAAAAACCACGTTTTTTTCAAATATTTTAATGTATTTTTGAGAGCCTAAAAAAATGTCGAAATTTGACATTATTCAGCACTTTTACACAAACTATATTTTAAAAATATTATGAGCTTAAAATTTGTATTTTTCATGAAATTTATATATCAATTATATTCTTAAAAACAACGTTTTTTCAAGTGTTTTAATGTATTTTGAAGGGCTAAAAAAATGTCGATAATTGACATTATTCAGCCCTTTTTATGATAGAGAAATCAAAATTTGGATTATTGTTTTTTTCGTTAGAAATTTCTATTTTAAATACTGTAAGCTTATAATAGGAGTTTGAGACTATGTTGTGATACAATTTTATATTATACGTGTTTCATAGTTTCTTGTTAAATTTTATTGTTATATTCACTAATAGAAAGAATTTTCCTTTGTATTTTAAACTACTGTAAGTTTATATAGAAGTTTGAGACTCTATATTGTGATACAATTGTATATTATACGACTTTTTCATAGTTTTTTGTTAATTGTATTTTTATATCATTAATGGAAGGAGTTTACCTTATGATAATGCTTTATACCCCCAAAATGTATTCTTTTTAATGATTTTATCGGGATATATAGCTGTTTTCCTACAAATTGAAGTATACAATCCTTTTTTTAGATTAATTGCACCTATAAGTAGCTTACATTACATTAAGCTAAAAATAGAAGAGTAATAGGTTATTATAGGATATAAAAGGTATATTGCAAGCGTTTTTCATAGTTTCTTGTAAACTGTACCGTATTATATATATACAAGTAGTTTTACTTATCATATTGCCTATAAACCCATAAAATGTAGTGTTTGCAATAATATTAGCTAGTATCGGTGATATATAGATGTTTTCCTACAAAAATTTAAGTAAAAAAAATCCTCTTTTTTGAATAATTTTCACCTATAAGTAGCTTACAAGACATTAAGCTTATTAAAGAGATGAGTAAGAGGGTATTATTGTGATTTTAACGGTATTTTGCAAGCGTTATTTATAGTTTCTTGTAAAAATGTATTATTATTGTATAATACAAGTAGTTTTATTATCATATGCTATAAAAACCCATAAAATGTAGTGTTTTCAATGATTTTAGTAGTTATCAGTGAAAAGTTTTTTTTCTACAAATTTAAGTATATTTCTTTATATATGTAGCTAAATAGCTTTTGATATTTGCTACAACTATATTTTACAAAATTAATAGCTAAAAATATGTATTTTTCATGAAATTTAGATATCAATTTTAATCTTAAAAACAATGTTTATTCAAGTATTTTACTGTATTTTTGAAAGGCTAAAAAATGTCGAAATTTGACATTATTCAGCACTTTTACACAACTATATTTTACAATGTTATGAGCTAAAAATAAGTATTTTTCATGAAATTTAGGTATCAACTTTAAACTTAAAAACCTCGTTTTTTCCAGTATTTTAATGTATTTATGAAAGCCTAAAAAATGTCGATATATGACATTATTCAGTACTTTTACACAACTATGTTATACAATATTATGAGCTTAAAATATGTATTTTCATGAAATTTATGTATCAATATATTCTTAAAAACAACGTTTTTTCAAGTGTTTTAATGTATTTTTGAAGGGCTAAAAAATGTCGAAATTTGACATTATTCAGCCCTTTTTTTGATATAGAACTTCAAAATGTGGTAATATAGTTGTTTTCGTTAGAAATTCTTATTTTAAACTACTGTAGGCTTATTATAGGAGTTTGAGACTCTATATCGTGATACAATTGTATATTATACGTGTTTTTCATAGTTTCTTGTTAATTGTAGTGTTATATCATTAATAGAAGGAATTTACCTTATGATAATGCTTTATACCCTCAAAATGTGTTCTTTTCAATGATTTTAGCTAGTTATCGGTGATATATAGCTGTTTTCCTACAAATTGAAGTATACAATCCTTTTTTTAGAATAATTTGCACCTATTAGTAGGTTACATTACATTAAGCTATTAAATAGAAGAGTAAGAGGTTATTTATTGTGATATAACGGTATATTGCAAGCGTTTTTCATAGTTTCTTCTAAACTGTAGCGTTATTGTATATATACAAGTAGTTTTACTTATTATATTGCTATAAACCCATAAAATGTAGTGTTTTCAATGATTTTAGCTAGTTATCAGTGATATATAGCTGTTTTCCTACAAATTGAAGTATAAAATCATCTTTTTAGAATAATATGCACCTATATGCTCCTTGCTTACATTACATTAAGCTAATAAATAGAAGAGTAGGAGGTTATTTATTGTTATATAACGGTATGTTGCAAGCCTTTTTCATAGTTTCTTGTAAACTGTAGCGTTATTGTATATATATACAAGTAGTTTAACTTATCATATTGCTATAAACCCTTAAAATGTAGTGTTTTCAATGATATTAGCTATTTATCGGTGATATATAGCTGTTTTCCTACAAATTGAAGTATAAAATCCTCTTTTTAGAATAATTTGCACCTATAAGTAGCTTACATTACATTAAACTAATAAATAGAAGAGTAAGAGGTTATTTATTGTGATATAACGGTATATTGCAAGCGTTTTTCATAGTTTCTTGTAAACTGTAGCGTTATTGTATATATACAAGTAGTTTAACTTATCATATTGCTATAAACCCTTAAAATGTAGTGTTTTCAATGATATTAGCTATTTATCGGTGATATATAGCTGTTTTCCTACAAATTGAAGTATAAAATCCTCTTTTTAGAATAATTTGCACCTATAAGTAGCTTACATTACATTAAGCTATTAAATAGAAGAATAAGAGGTTATTTATTGTGATATAACGGTATATTGCTAGCGTTTTTCATAGTTTCTTGTAAACTGTAGCGTTATTGTACATATACAAGTAGTTTTACTTATTATATTGCTATAAACCCTTAAAATGTAGTGTTTTCAATGATTTTAGCTAGTTATCAGTGATATATAGCTGTTTTCCTACAAATTGATATATAAAATCCTCTTTTTAGAATAATTTGCACCTATAAGTAGCTAACATTACATTAAGCTATTAAATACAAGAGTAAGAGGTTATTTATTGTGATATAACGGTATATTGCAAGCGTTTTTCATAGTTTCTTGTAAACTGTAGCGTTATTGTATATATACAAGTAAATTTACTTACTATATTGCTGTAAACTCATAAAATGTAGTGTTTTCAATGATTTTAGCTAGTTATCATTGAAGAGTTTTTTTTTTCTACAAATTGAAGTATATTTCTTTATATCTGTAGCTAAATAGCTTTTTATATTTGCTACAACTATATTTTACAAAATTAATAGCTAAAAATATGTATTTATCATGAAATTTAGATATCAATTTTAATCTTAAAAACATTGTTTTTTCAAGAATTTTTATGTATTTTTGATATGCTAAATAATATCGAAATTTGACATTATTCAGCACTTTTACACAACTATATTTTACATTGTTATGAGCTAAAAATATGTATTTTTCATGAAGTTTAGGTAGCAATTTTAATCTTAAAAACAACGTTTTTTCAAGTGTTTTAATGTATTTTTGAAAGCCTAAAAAATGTCGAAATTTAACATTATTCAGCACTTTTACACAACTATATTATACAATATTATAAGCTTAAAATATGTATTTTTCATGTAATTTATGTATCAATTTTATTCTTAAAAACAACGTTTTTTTATGTATTTTAATGTATTTTTGAAGGGCTAAAAAATGTCGAAAATTGACATTATTCAGCCCTTTTTTTGACTGAGAAATTCAAAATGTGGAATTATAGTTGTTTTCGTTAGAAATTGCTATTTTAATCTACTGTAAGCTTATAATAGGAGTTTGAGACTCTATATTGTGGTACAATTGTATATTATACGTGTTTTTCATAATTTCTTATTAATTGTAGTGTTATATCATTAATAGAAGGAATTTACGTTATGATAATGCTTTATACCCTCAAAATGTGTTCTTTTCAATGATATTAGCTATTTATCGGTGATATATAGCTGTTTTCCTACAAATTGAAGTATACAATCCTTTTTTTAGAATAATTTGCACCTATAAGTAGCTTACATTACATTAAGCTAATAAATAGAGGAGTAAGAGGTTATTTATTATGATATAAAGGTATATTGCAGCGTTTTCATTTCTTTCTTTTAAACTGTAGCGATAATGATATATACAAGTAGTTTAAGTTATCAATGTAAAACCCTTAAAATGTAGGTTTTCAATGATATTAGCTTTTACGGTGATATATATTTTTTTCCTACAAATGAAGTATAAAATCCTCTTTTTAGAATAATTGACCCATTTAAATAGGTTACATTAACATTAACTATTAAATAGAAGAGTAAGAGGTTTTTTATTGTGAATAACGGTTTATTGCAAGCGTTTCATAGTTTCTTCTAAACTGTAGCGTTTTGTATATATCAAGAGTTTTATTATTATATGCTATAAAACCATAAAAAGTAGTGTTTTCAATGATTTTTAGCTAGTTATCATGATAATTTGCTGTTTTCCTACAAAATTTAAGTATAAAATCTCCTTTAGAATAATTTTACCTATAAGAGCTTAATTACATAAGCGTTAATAGAAGAGAAGAGTTATTTATGTGATTATAAGATATTGGGAGCGTTTTCATAGTTTCTTCTAAATGTAGCGTTATTGTATATATACAAGTAGTTTTACTTATTGTATGCCTATAAACCCATAAAATGTAGGTTTTTTAATTATTTTAGATAGTATCAGTGATATATAGCTGTTTTCCTACAAATTGAAGTATAAAATCCTTTTTAGAATAATTTGCACCCATAAGTAGCTTACATTTCATTAAGCTATTAAATAGAAGAGTAGGAGGTTTTTTATTGTGATATAGCGGTATATTGCTGCGTTTTCATAGTTTCTTCTAAACTGTAACGTTTTTGTAAATATACAAGTAGTTTACTTATCATATTGCTATAAACCCTTAAAGTGTAGTTTTTTCAATGATATTTTGCATTTATCGGTGATATATAGCTGTTTTCCTAAAAATGAAGTATAAAATCCTCCTTTTAGAATAATTTGCACCTATAAGTAGCTTACACTACATTAAGCTAATAAAATAGAAAAGGGAAGAGGTATTTATGGGGATATAACGGTATATTGGGAAGCGTTTTATAGTTTTTGTAAACTGTAGCGTTATTGTAAATATACAAGTAGTTTTACTTAATATATTGCTATAAACCCTTAAAATGTATTTTTCAATGATTTTAGCTTTGTTATCAGTGATATATAGCTGTTTTTCCCACAATTGATATATAAAATCCTCTTTTTAGAAATAATTTGCAAACCCATAAGTAGCTTTCATTACATTAAGCTATTAATAAAGAGTAGGAGGTTATTTAGTGATATAACGGATATTGCAAAGCGTTTTCATAGTTCTGAAACGTAGCCCTTATTTTATATATAAAAAGAAATTTAACTTACTCTATTGCGTAAAACTCTAAAATGTAGTGTTTTTAATGATTTTAGCTTTAAATTTTCATTTTAAAGAGTTTTTTTTTTCTACAAATTGAAGTAATTTCTTTAATCTGAGCTAAATAGCTTTTATATTGCTACAAATATATTTTACAAATTAATTAGCTAAAAATATATATTTACCCTGAAATTTAGGTATCAATTTTAATCTTAAAAACATTGTTTTTCAAGAATTTTATGTATTTTTGAATGCTAAATAATGTCGAAATTTGGGCATTATTCAGCACTTTTTCAAAATATATATTACATTGTTATGACTAAAAATAGGTATTTTTGAAATTAGGTAGCAATTTTAATCTTATAAACACGTTTTTTCAAATGTTTGAATGTATTTTGAAAGCCTAAAAAATGTCGAAATTTAACATTATTCAGCACTTTTACACAAAATATATTATCAATATTATAAGCTTAAAATATGTTTTCATGAATTTTTGTATCAATTTTTTCTTAAAAGCAACGTTTTTCAAGTTATTTAATGTATTTTGAAGGGCTAAAAATGTCGAAAATTGACATTATTCAGCCCCTTTTTTGACTGAGAAATTCAAATGTGGAATTATAGTTGCTTTCGTTAGAAATTGCTATTTTAAATACTGTAAAGCTTATAATAGGAGTTTGAGACTTATATTGTTGGGACAATTGTATATTATAGTGTTTTTCAAATTTCTTATTAATGTATTTTTTATCATTTAAAAGAAGAAAATTTTCGTTATGATAGCTTTTTAACCTCAAAATGTGTTCTTTCAATGATTTTAGCTAGTTATCGGTGATATATAGCTTTTTCCTACAAATTTAAGTATACAATCCTTTTTTTAGAATAATTTGCACCTATAAGTAGCTTACATTACATTTAAGCTAATAATAGAAGAGTAAGAGGTTATTTATTTTGATATAAAGGTATATTCCAGCCCTTTTTCATACTTTCGTAAAACTGTAAACGTATTGTTAATATACAAGTGTTAAGTTATCAATTGCTAAAACCTTAAAAGTAGTGTTTTCAAGATATTAGCTATTTATCGGTGATTATTAGCTGTTTTCCTACAAATTGAAGTATTTAAAAACCTCTTTTTAGAATAATTTGCACCTTTTAAGTAGGTTACATTCATAAGCTATTAAATAGAAAGTAAGGGTTTTATTGTGATATAACGTATATTGCAAGCGTTTCATAGTTTTTTTTAAACTGTAGCGTATTTTATAATACAAGTAGTTTACTTATTATATTGCTATAAACCCATAAAATGAGTGTTCCAATGATTTTAGCTAGTTATCAGTGATATATAGCAGTTTTCCTACAAATTTAAGTATAAAATCATCTTTTTGAATAAATATGCAAAATATATGCTCCTGCTTTCATTACATAAGCTAAAAAATAGAGAGTAAGGTTTTATTTGGGTATAACGGTTTTATTGCAAGCTTTTTCCTAGTTTTGTTAAACTGTAGCGTTTGTATATATATATACAAGTAGTTTAAATTATCATATGCTATAAACCCTTAAAATGTAGGTTTTCAATGTATTAGCTATTTTCGGTGATATATAGCTGTTTTCTACAAATTGAAGATAAATCTCTTTTGAATAATTTGACCTATAAGTAGCTTTAAATTTCATTAAATAATAAATAAAGAGTAAGAGGGTTATTTATTGTGATATAACGGGATATTTAAGCGTTTTTCATAGTTTCTTGTAAACTGGCGTTATTGTATATATACAAGAGTTTAACTTATATTTTTGCTATAAACCCTTTAAAAGTAGTGTTTTTTAAGTATTAGCCCATTATCGGTGATATTAGCTGTTTTCCTACAAATTGAATATAAAATCCTCTTTTTAGAATTTAAATTTTCACCTATTTAAATAGCTTAATTTCATTAGCTATTAATAGAAAGAGTAAAGGTTATTTATTGTGATATAAGTATATTGCAAGCGTTTTCATAGTTTCTTCTAAATAAGCGTATTGTATATATACAAGTAGTTTTACTTTTTATATTGCTATAAAACCCATAAAATGTAGTGTTTTCAATGTTTTAGTAGTATCAGTGATTATTTGCTGTTTTCCTAAAAATTAAGTTAAAAATCGTCTTTAGAATAATTTGCACCTAAAGTAGCCCATTTTCATTAAGCTATTAAATAGAAGAGTAAGGGGTTATTTAATGTGATAAAACGGTATATTGCAACGTTTTCATAGTTTCTTGTAAACTGTAGCGTTATGTATATTTTACAATAGTTTATTTATCATATTTCTATAAACCATTAAAATGTAGTGTTTTCAAGATTTTAAGTAGTTAAACAGTGAAGGAGTTTTTTTTTTCTACAAATTGAAGTATATTCTTTATATCTGTAGCAAAATAGCTTTTTATATTTGCTTACAATTTTTTTTTACAAAAATTAAAAGCTAGAAAATGTATTTTCATGAAATAGATATCAATTTTAATATTAAAAACAATGTTTTTTAAGTATTTTATTTATTTTTTAAAGGCTAAATTATGTGAAATTTGACATTAAATTTAGCACTTTTACACAACTATATTTTACAATGTTATGAGCAAAAATTATAATTTTCTTGAATTTAGGTCTCAATTTAATCTAAAAAACAACGTTTTTTCAAGTGTTTTATGTATTTGGAAGGCCAAAAAAAGTCGAAATTGACATTATTCAGCACTTGTACAACACTATATTTACAATATTATGAGGTTAAATATGTATTTTATAAAGAAATTAGTATAAATTTTATTCTTAAAAACAACGTTTTTTTAATGGTTTTAATGCATTTTGAAGGGCTAAAAAAATGTCGAAAATTGACATTATCAGCCCTTTTTTGAAAAAAGAATTCAAATTGGAATTATAGTTGTTTTCGTTGGAAATTGCTATTTAAACTACTGTAAGCTTATAATAGGAGTTTGGACTCTATTTGTGATTAAAATTTTATATTATACGTGTTTTTCATAGTTCTTCTTAATTGTAGTGTTATACATTTAAAAGAGGAATTTTCTAGATAATGCTTTATACCCTCAAAATGTGTTCTTTTCAATAATTTTAGCTAGTTATCGGTGAATAATAGCCCTTTTTCCCGCAAATTGAAGTATACAAACGTTTTTTTTAGAATAATTGGACCTATAAGTAGCTTACATTACATTAAGCTAATAAATAGAGGAGTAAGAGGTTTTTTATTTTGATTATAACGGTATATTGCAAGCGTTTTATAGTTTCTTTTAAACTGTAGGTTATTGTATATATGCAAGTAGTTTTATTTATCATATTGCTTTAAACCTTAAAATGTAGGTTTTTAAGAATATTAGCTATTATCGTGGAAATATAGTTGTTTTTCCCACAAATTTAAGGGATAAAATCTCTTTTTGAAATTTGCACCTTTAGTAGCTTAATTAATTAAGCTATTAAATAGAAGAGTAAGAGGTATTTATTGTGATATAAACGTAATTTCAAGCGTTTTTCAAGTTTTTTCAAACTGTAAAAGTTTTTGAATATACAAAATAGTTTTATATCATATTGCATAAACCCTTAAAATGTAGTTTTTCAATGATATTAGAATTAAATTTGGGGATATATAGCTTTTTCCTACAAATTGAAGTATAAAACTCCTTTAAATAATTTGCACCTATAAGTTAGCTTACATACATAAGCCCAATAAATAGAAGAGTAGAGTTATTTATTGTGATATAAACGTATATTGCAAACGTTTTTCATAGTTCTTGTAAACTGTAGGCGTTATTTTACAATACAAGTAGTTTATTAAATTTTATTTCTTATAAACCCTTAAAATGTAGTGTTTCATTATTTAAATAGTTATCAGTGAATATAGCCTTTTCTACAAATTGAAGTAGAAAAAAATCCTTTTTTAGAATAATTTCAAACCCATAAGTAGCTTACATTACATTAAGTATTAAATAGAAGAGTAAAGGTTATTTATTGTGATATAACGGTATATTGCCAAAACGTTTTATAGTTTCTTGTAAACTCTGCGTATTGTATTATACAAGTAAATTTCTTATATATGCTGTTAAACTCATAAAAGTAGTTTTTCAATGATTTTAGCTAGTTATCATTGAAGAGTTTTTTTTTTACAAATGAAAATATATTTTTATATCTGTAGCTAAATATTTTTTTTAAATTTTTCTCAACTATATTTTACAAAAATTAATAGCTAAAAATATGTATTTATCATGGAAATTTAGATATCAATTTTAAAACTTAAAAACATTTTTTTTCAAGAATTTTTATGTATTTTTGAAATGTAAATAATGTCAAATTTGACATTATTCAGACTTTTAACAACTATATTTACATTGTTATGAGCTAAAAAATATGTATTTTCATGAAATGTAGGTAGTAATTTTAATCTTAAAAACAACGTTTTTCAAGTGTTTAATGCATTTTTGAAACAAAAAAAAATAAAATTTGAAATTTAACATTATTCAGCACTTTCAAACTATATAACAATATTATAAGCTTAAAATATGTTTTTTCATGTAATTTATGTTCAATTTTTCTTAAAAACAACATTTTTTCAAGGTATTTTAATGTATATTTTGAAGGGCCCCAAAAAATGTCGAAATTGAATTATCAGCCCTTTTTGACTGAAAAAATTTTAAAATGTGGAATTATAGTTGTTTTCGTTAGAAAAATTTCCCATTTTATACTACTTAAGCTTATAATAGGAGTTGAGACTCTATATGGTGTACAATTGTATATTATACGGTTTTCATAATTTCTTATTAATGTGTGTTTTATCTTAAGAAGGAAATTTTCGTTATGATAATGCTTTAACCCCCAAAATGTTTCTTTTTAATGATTTTAGCTAGTTTTTTTGGTGATATATAGCTGTTTTCCTACAAATTGAAGTATACAATCCTGTTTTTTGAATAATTTGCACCCATAAGTAGTTACATTACATTAAACTAATAAATAGAAGAGTAAGAGGTTATTTATTTTGATATAATGGTATATTGCAGCGTTTTTCATACTTTCTTGTAAAACTGTAGCGTTAATGTATATATACAAGTAGTTTAAGTTATCATATTGCTATAAACCCTTTAAAAGTAGTGTTTCAATGATATTAGCTATTATCGGTGATATATAGTTTTTCCTACAAAAATTTAAGTATAAAATCCTCTTTTAGAATAATTTGCCCCCTATAAGTAGTTACATTAAAATTAAGCTATAAATAGAAGAGTAAGAGGTTATTTATTGGATATAACGGTATATTTCAAGCTTTTTTCATAGGGTTTTTTTCTAAAAAATTTTAGCGTTATTGTATATATACAAGTAGTTTACTTATTATATTGCTATAACCCATAAATGTAGGTTTTCAAGATTTTGCAGTTATCAGTGATATATAGCTGTTTCCACAAATTGAAAATTTAAAAAAAACTTTTAGAATAATATGCAACTATATGCTCCTTGCTACATTACATTAAGCTAATAAATAGAAGAGTAAGAGGTTATTTTTGTGTATAACGTATATATTGCAAGCCTTTTCATAGTTTCTTGCAAACGTAGCGTTATTGTATAAAATATACAAGTAGTTTAAATATCATATTGCTATAAAAACCTTAAAATTAGTGTTTTCAATGATATTAGCCCATTATCGGTGATATATAGCTGTTTCCTAAAATTGAATATAAAATCCTCTTTTGAATAATTTGCACCTATAAGTAGCTTACTTACATTAAGTAAATTTAATAGAAAGAATAAGAGGTTATTTATTGTGATATAAACGGTATATGCTAGCGTTTTTCATAGTTCTGTAAACTGTAGCGTTAAGTATATATACAAGTTTGTTTTACTTATCATTATTGATTTAAACCCCTAAAAGTAGTGTTTTCAATGAATAGATTTATCGGTGATATATAGCTGTTTTCCTAAAATGAAGTATACAATCCTTTTTTAGAATAATTTGCACCTATAAGTAGTTTCATTCATTAAAATAATAAAAGAAGAGTAGAGGTTAATTATTGTGATATAACGGGATATTGCAAGCTTTTTCATAGTTTCTTGTAAACTGTAGCGTTATTGTAATATATACAAGTAGTTTAACTTATCATATGCTAAAACCCTTTAAAAAGTAGTGGGTTTTTAATGATATTTGTATTTATCGGTGAAATATAGCGTTTTCCTACAAATTTAGTATAAAATCCTCCTTTGAATAATTTGCACTATAAGTAGCTTACAATATAATTTTAAAAGCATTTTTAAACTATTAAATAGAAGAGTTTAAAAGGTTATTTATTGTGATATAACGGTATATTGCAAGCGTTTTTCAAGTTTCTTCTAAACTGTAGCGTTAAAGATATTATACAAGTAGTTTTACTTATTGTATTTCTATAAACCCATAAATGTAGTGTTTTTTAATTTATTTAAGATAGTTATCAGTGATATATTGCTGTTTTACAAATTGAAGTATAAATCCCCTTTTAGAATAATTTGACCTTATAAGTAGCTTACATACATTAAAACTATTAAATAGATGAGTAAGAAAGGGTTTTTTATTGGATTATAACGGATATGCCCTGCGTTTTTATAGTTTCTTCTAAACTTTTAAACGTTTTTGTAAATATACAAGTAGTTTACTTTTCATATTGTATAAAACCCTTAAAAGTAGTTTTTTCAAAAGATATTAGCTATTTTTCGGTGATTATAGCTGTTCCTAAAATGAAAATATAAAATCCTCTTCTAGAATAATTGCACTTAAGTAGTACAAAACATTAAGTAATAAATAGAAGAGTAAAAAGGTTATTTTTTGTGATATAACGGTATATTGCAAGCGTTTTTCATAATTTCTTGTAACTGTAGCGTTTTTGTACATATACAAGTAGTTTTTCTTATTATATTGCTTTTAAACCCTTAAAATGTAGGTTTTCAATGATTTTAAACTAGTTATCAGTGATATATAGCTGTTCCTACAAATTTATATATAAATCTTTTTTAGAATAATTTGCACCTATAAGTAGCTTACATTACATTAAGCTATTAAATACTAGAGTAGGGGGTTATTTTATTGTGAAATATTTAAGGTATATTGAAGCGTTTTTATAGTTTCTTGTAAAGTAGCGTTATTTATATATTAAAAAGTAAATTTATTACTATATTGCTGTAACTCAAAAATGTAGTGTTTCCCAAGATTTTTGCTAGTTTTCCCTTGAAGAGTTTTGTTTTTTACAAATGAAGTATATTTCTTTATACTGTAGCTAAAAGCTTTTTATATTTGCTACAACTATATTTACAAAATTAATAGTAAAAATATGTATTTATCATGAAATTTAGAATCAAATTTTAATCTTAAAAAACATCTGTTTTTGCAAGAATTTTTAGTATTTTTTTAAATGCTAAATTAAAGTCGAAATTACTTATTCAGCACTTTTTCACAATATATATTACATTGTTATGAGCTAAAAAATATGATTTTTCATGAAATTTAGGTAGCATTTTAATCTTAAAAACAACGTTTTAAGGTTTGAATGTATTTTTGAAAGCCTAAAATTTTTTCAAAATAAATTATTCAACACTTTTCACAACTATATTATACAATAATAAGCTTAAAATAGTATTTTATGTAATTTAGTATCAATTTTATTCCCAAAAACAAGTTTTTTTAAATATTTTAATGTATTTTTGAAGGGTAAAAAAAAGTGAAAATTGACATTTAGCCTTTTTTTATAGAGAAAAACTCAAAATGTGGAATTATAGTTGTTTTTGTTGGAAGTTTCTATTTTAAACTATGTAAGTTATAATAGGAGTTTGAGACATATTTGTGAAAAATTGTAATTATACTTTTTTTATAGTTTCTTCTTAATTGTAGTGTTTTATCATTAAAGAAAGGGAAATTTTCCTTATGATAATGCTTTTTTTACCCTCAAAAAAGGTTCTTTTCAAGATTTTAGCTAGTTATCGGTGAATATAGCTGTTTCCCACAAATTGAAGTATACAATCGTTTTTTTTTGAATAATTTGGACCTATAAGTAGCTTACATTTCATTTAAATTTTTAAATAGAAGAGAAGAGGTTTTTTATTGTATTTTAACGGAATTGCAAGGTTTTCATAGTTTCTTGTAAAAAGTGCGTTTTTGATATTGCAAGTAGTTTATTTTATATTTCATAAAACCTTAAAAAGTGGGTTTTTAATGATATAGTTTTACGGGGATATAAGCGTTTTCCCCACAAATTGGGAAATATAAAAATCCCTTTAGAATAATTGACCTATAAGTAGGTTACATTTCATTAAGCTAATAAATAGAAAAGTAAAAGGTTTTTATTGTGATATAACGGTATATTGAAGGGTTTTCATAGTTTCTTTAAACTTAGGTTAGATATATACAAGTAGCTTTACTATTGTATTGCTATAAACCCATAAAAGTAGTGTTTTCAATTTTTTTAGATGTTATCAGTGTATATAGTGTTTTTCCCACAAATTGAAATATAAACTCCCCTTTTTAGAATAATTTTCACCCTTT
>JACEEZ010022135.1:0-30000 GCA_016584305.1 Chionoecetes opilio
CCTTGTAATTCTTCATTTTTTTTTCCCAATTTTTTCCCAAAAAAAGGGGGGGGGAAAAAAAAACTTTTTTTTACCCCAAAAAAAAGTTTTCCCGCGTCGGTGAGTGTACCACGTCGGGACAGGCTCTTTGGTGTTTCTGGGGAAAATTTCGTATTGGCGACGTTCAAAAACTTGTTCAGTACCCCAAAACCCCCTCCCCCAATAACACAAAAGTCGCCACTGAACATATTTTTCGTCAGGCCCCATAATTACGAATTTTTCATCATACAGATACATAATTTAGTCCCACTAAAGGGGGCATGAACAGTAGTTTATATTAAGACCTGTTTTCAGGGGCACATAAAGTCTATAGGATGCTAAATTATAATATTTAGGCCTGGCGAAAAAAGTGAAAGTGGGCTATAGTGTTTTTGAGGGTTTTTTGGAGGGTGCCGAGATCATAGATTTCCCTCCTCCAGGACAATTACCATTACAAAAATAATCAAATGTTCGGGTACACAGCGTACCCCATTACCTTTCCGTACTGTGCGGGGGCAGATAGAGGCATTAGGGGAAAAATGGTGAGGTCAAAAGCCACAGTCTGAGCGGTGGCGTCGTGTTTCCATGGTAACAGGGGGGGATTTTTTACATACCACTCGAGGCGCCCAAAAGCTTTTGATAGAGGGGTACAGAAACCCGAACGGCGCAAGCCGCTAAAAATTCTTTTTCTCAAACGCAGCCCAGGTTTTCCTATCTCTTTCTTCACGAGAACAGGAAAAGTAATATAGCCCCTGGAATAAAATTTTCCCCCAAAAATAACTCGAAATTCTTCCATCGCCGTAGTTTTCCCCTTTCGTAGGTCCCCCCGGGGCGAACCCGCCTTATCCCCACAATCCACCGATGTATACAACCGGCCCTCGATAAGTCGATGAAGTGTGGGGGAAAACCCCTTTGGGTTGGGTGATTTTATTTGTTTTTGAAATGTTTTTGTGTTTGTTCTTGATCACCCCCTTTTTTGGGTTATACTTTAAATGTTATTTTTAAATGTTTTTGGGTTTTTTTGGTAATCAATGTTTTTGCTGTTCCGGGTTTTCCACTCAGTAACAAAAATTTGTTTTTTACATCTGCATCCTGCCCGCTAGGAGTAAAAATGTTGCAAAATTTTACATCATTTTTTCAGTGTGTTGTCTTGTAGAAAAATTTAAGTTTTTCCCTGATGTCTTTTATTCCTCGAGTGTAATGGAAGTGTTCTAAGTTTCATCCCGTCCGGTCAGCGTGCATGTGTGTTCCGGGGTTGTCTGTTCCTGTAGTTTTGTTTTTAGTGTGTTGCTTTGCATTTTCAAGTTTTAGTGGATTTCATTTTCATAAAGTCTATTTCTTTGATGTGGTTTTTTATGTTCTGTAAAGTCTAAGTTCCTTTTCAAAAGTTCTGCTTTCCATTTCTTGGTATCATGTTCTTTTTAAATTTTTCAGTTTTTTTTGTTTTGTTTTCATACTAAGTTTGGGGAATGTTGGGATTAAGCTTTTTAAAAAACTGTTGACTGTTTTTCTCCAGTAATCTTTCCCATTTTCTAGCTTTTAGAAGCATCGTTTTGTAGAATTTGTGGAGTGGGCCAAATTATCTTATGTATGAGAGTTTAGCTTTTGCACTCGGTTTTCATCAAAAAATGATCCAATTTTTCCTTTAAGGAAACTGTTTGGGTGTATTTGGGGCTCTAGTATTGTTCGAAAAACTTTGTTCTCTGGGTTTTGGGGTTTTTCTATTTTTCTGTTGTATGGTAGATGCCTTGCAGTAGAGAAGCTTTTGGGTAACACCACTTTTTTCCATTGTTTTTTCCAATGAGGCCCTGTTGGTTTTTTTTTTCCATACGCTGCTGTTAATTGCTCAACCGTGGGCTTTTTTTTAGGGGTTTTTTCTTTAATTGATCAAGATCTTCTTTTTTTGGTGATATTTACCCAAGTATTTATTTTCCTTTTTTATTTGATATCAAGAATTTTCAAGACTGTTTCATGGTTTAAATCTATATGGTTGTCTTTATTTATCTCCAGGCCACTTGCTCTTGCGCTTCGATGAGTGTCAATGTCAGTTTAGGGCATCTGATTCATTTTTGCTAAAAAAAGGGCCCTCTTGCATAAAAAATGCGGGATAAAGCAATCTCACTTTGAAACCCCAATATTTTTTTGGTTTAGGTGAGGGGTGATGATATATGTTATCATTAGAACTGGGTGTTGAACCATTGCAGCCTTGCCTTATTCCCTGGTGAACCATGTTTGTTACGATCTATTGTTTAGAACAGGGTGGTCTTGTATTTAGGGATATGACTTATGACGTCAATTATGTGTGGAGTATCCTGAACTTTTTTAGGCATTCTATTAGGGGCTTTCTTTTCCCCACTGTAAAAGGGCTTTCTTGAAATCTATAGCGATGGTTATTAATGGTCTCTTCATCTTTGAAAGACTGTTCGATGCAGTAGTTTAAAAGAAACGGGTTTGTCTTCGAAAAGTCTTTTCTTTGTAAATCCAGCTTGTAGTTCATTATCTTGTTGATTTTTGTGCATGTGCATGTGATTTGTGCATGTGACCTAGTTATGGGTAGGGTCCAATGGGGCCCCAGACAAAAACTACTTTCACGGTTTGTTTACATCGGTGCTTTGTGGGGATAAGGCGGGGTCGCCGCGGGGGAAACCTACGAAGGGAAAATTTTACGGCGATGGTAGAATTTCGAGTTATTTGGCGAAATGATATTCAGGTGCTAAATACTGTGCTCTTTTCCCCCCGCTGACAAAACTATAGAGAAGACCTGAGGTAAGGCGATGTGCAGAGGCTTCTAAAACCAAGAAAACAGAGTCATAACAGAGCCTCGTCAAAAGGTAAGCAACTGGTAGGTACGTAATGTGTCCCTACCACTTGCTTACTTCTTAATGAGACTCTGCTGTGACTGTTTTCCTGGTTTAGAAGCCTTTGCACATCAACCATCACCTCAGGTCTTCTCTATGTTTTTCAGCGAGCGCGGATTATAGCACCTGGATATCAATTTCGCCCAAAACAACTCGAAATTTTTTATCGTCGTAGTCTTCTTTTTGTAGGTTGTACATAGTCATGGTTATGATAGTATTAAAATACCTTATTAATTGAGTTCCTTTTGTTGCCCTTTCCTCATAATAAGTAGTGGTAAAATCAGGGTTTAAGTGTTACTTGACGAGCCAATGAATACTCTTCAGTCTATACCACCATCACCAACCTTTGCTTTGATTTATCTTATTACTCCATCCATAAACAAGTTGCATAACCACAGTGACATTACCCATCCTTGCCTCCTGGTACCTGGTACTGTCGTCTACCGATATTTTTATCCCTACACAAATCGGGAAAACTCGCCGACGGTAATGGCTAGGTTAGATTTTGCTTTGATTTATCTTATTACTCCATCCATAAACAAGTTGCATAACCACGGTGACATTATCCATCCTTGCCTCATGGTACCTGGTACTCTCGTCTACCGAAATGCTCGTCCCTGCATAAATCGGGAAAACTCGCCGACGGTAATGGTTAGGTTAGGTCAGTTAGGTTAGGTATTCATAATCACAGGTAAAAGCTTATTAGTTATACATACATACTCCACTCCATACACTCTTTAACCCTTCAATACATCCCACATGTCCTCCCAGTCTACTCTGTCATATGATTTGGTATTAGTCAGGATGAACACAGAGCTCCTTTGGTGGACGAAACTATTTTTCGGGTGTTTTTTTATGTTTGAAAGAATCTGCTAATCTTTCCGTCGCAATTTTTTTTTTTTTTTTTTTTTTTTATATAGGTAACGGTTAGTTTTTTTTTTTGTTTTTTTTTCAGGTAAAGGTTAGGTTAGGTATAGGTTAGGTATGGGTTAGATTAGGTATAGGTCTAGGTTAGGTTAGGTTTAGGTTCATCTTTTTACTGTCATTTTTGCAAAAATAATAAATAAATAAATAAAAAAAAAAATTGCGATAGAAACGGTTAGCAGATTCATTCAAAACACATAAAAACACACCCGAAAAAAATAGTTTCGTCCACCAAAGTGAGCTCGGTGTTCATCCTGACTAATACCAAAGCATATGACAGAGTAGACTGGGAGGACATGTGGGATGTATTGAAGGGTTAAAGAGTGTGTTGGAGTGGAGTATGTATGTATAACTAATAAGCTTTTACCTGTTTATTATTGAATACCTAACCTAAACTGACCTTTTCTAAACCTAACGGTAACCTAACTAACCATTACCGTCGGCGAGTTTTCCCGATTTGTGTAGGGACGAGCATTTCGGTAGACGAGAGTACCAGGTACCATGAGGCAAGGATGGGTAATGTCACCGTTGTTTTACAACTTGTTTATGGATGGAGTAACTAACCTAGCCATTACCGTCGGCGAGTTGACCCGATTTGTGTCGGGATAAAAATATCAGTAGACGACAGTACCAGGTACCATGAGGCAAGGATGGGTAATGTCACGGTGGTTAGCAACTTGTTTATGGATGGAGTAATAAGATAAAATCAAAGCAAAGGTTGGTGATGTGGTATAGACTGAAGAGTAGCTATTTATTGGCTCGTCAAGTAACACTAAACCATGATGTACCACTACTTATTATGAGGAAAGACAAACAAAAGGAACTCAATTTAAAGGTATTTTAATACTATATAACCATGAATATGTACAACCTACAAAGAGAAGACTACGACGATGAAAAATTTCGAGTTGTTTGAGCGAAATTGATATTCCAGGTGCTATATTTCCGCGCTCGCTGAAAAACATAGAGAAGACCTGAGGTGATGGTTTATGTGCAAAGGCTTCTAAAAACCCGGAAAACAGTCACAGCAGTCTCATTAAGAAGAAAGCAAGTGGTCGGGGCACATTACGTACCTACCAGTTTCTTACCTTTTGACGGGCTCTGTTATGACTCTGTTTTCTTGGTTTAGAAGCCTCTGCACATCAGCCATTTCCTCAGGTCTTCTCTATATGTTGTCACGAGACAGAGCACAGTAATATAGCACCTGGAATATCAATTTCGCCCAAAATAACTCGAAATTCTTCCACGCCTTTTGTTTTCCCTTCGTAGGTCCACCGCGGCGAACCAGCCTTATCCCCACAATGCACCGATGTAAACAAACCGTGACGTAGTTATGTCTGGGGCCCATTGGACCCTACCCATAACTAGGTCACGGTTTGTTTACATCGGTGCATTGTGGTGTGTGGTGTGCAGTGGTGTGTGCAGTGCAGTGGTGTGGTGTGCAGGTGGTGGGCCTTCGGCCCACCACCTGTGTTTGGTGGGCCTTCGGCCCACCAAACACACTCTCCAGATAGCCCCTTCTAACTTTCCTGAAATCATGGATGTAGAAATGTATGTATTAACGCCAACCCATCACCCCCCACCCATTCACTCACCCATCACCCCACCCATTCACTCGCCCATTACCCATCACCCTACATTAAGGTTTCCTCAATTCTCGCAACCCACTTTTTTTTCCACAATTCACGCTAATAGGCTGCTAGAAAAAAAAAAAAAAAAAAAAAAGTGATCGGATCATCTCATAAATGGGCTTAAAACCTTCCCCTGCTCGAGCCGGTTCCAAAAATGTGCCATATGAGGGGATTCCGCCACAGGGGGCGGCACCTGGAGCGGACACACACACACACTTTCGCTTATATTATTATAGATAGACTGATCTGTATTAATTTTACTGTAACGTATTATATGATGGTGTTCATTTCAATGCTTAATAATTGCTAAAACTATTTATAACTTACAGAAAAAGTATAGACTTATTTTGACCCCAGAGTATGTTCGACGTATGTGCAACATTTTGTATCATTTCACAAAACCATTTCGTCGAACATGTTCGGTGAAATGACCCTCGAAGTTCGACCAAACAGTCCAACCAAATGGCAAGTTCGACGAAACAGTCCGACGAAACGCACCGTGTGATAGCCGCTTTATATAAGCATTAGGTATTTCCTAGTATTTTTTTAATATATGTGCAGTTTAAACCAATACAAGATCGGTGGTTTTAGATATCCTGAACGTTTCATTCTCGTCATAAGGAGTATTTCTAACCTACAATAGCCGGCAGGGTATATGTGCAGTTTAAACCAATACACGATCGCTGGTTAAGTATCCTGCACGTTTCGTTCTCATCGCTGAGTATTTATGACCCATACAAAAAATAACACAAGGTGGTCTGGGGGAGTGAGGTAAGGTTGCGTAATTAATGCCCAGGTTAGGTTTGTTAACTAGTGGGGGGTTCTGGGGGAGAACAGCACCCCCAGTTATGCCAGGAGAGTATTGGTTGAAACTGCACATTTACTGCCGCCAGGAATAAAAAATAAAAAATAACAAGAAAGGTCTGGGGGTGAGCGAAACCCCCTGCCTCAGTGAGCTAAGGTTATGTAATCAATGCCCAGGTTAGCTAGGTTAGTTTAGGTCTGGATGGTGTAGCCCCGCTAGTTAGGTAAATCTTAAGAACAAAGGCTCCACCCTCTATCTTCTTATAGCCAACAAGCTTGGGGACATGGGGGGAAAAACGGGGTTTTTGGGTGGGGGAGCACACACATAAGGGAAATATGGCCCCCCACAAAAAGATCCCTAAACTAGGATATTTCCCTATTTCATGAACTTTATCGGGGAAATATTTCCCCGATTAAGTCTATATACTAGGGAAATTTCCCTAGTTTAGGGATTTTTGTTGGGAGCCATATTTCCCTTATGAGTGTGCTCTTTCTGTGGGGGAGCACACATATAAGGGAAATATTTCCCCGATAAAGTCCATGAACTAGGGAAATTTCCCTAGTTTAAGGATTTCTTTTTGTGGGGGGGCCATATTTCCCTTATATGTGTGCTCCCCCACCCAAAAACCCCAGTTTCCACCATGTCCCCAAGCTTGTTGGCTATAAGAAGAAGATAGGAGTTTGAGCCTTTATTCTAAAGATGACAAACTCTACAGACCTAACCTAGCACCCCTCTTTGAGCCCCTCGTACCGGGGGGGGGGGGGGGGGGGGGGGGGCTCCGTCCCCCCTCGACCAACCCCTAAGTTATACCTACTACAGTACTTAGATTCGCACTACTTTCTCAAACTCGTCGTCCATTGCGCATCTCGCTGGACTTAGTTTTTCTCAGGAACCTGAAATTTAATATCGGCCATGTAGGCAAAGTAAGGATCGGCACTCATTAAAATATTAACAGATGTGTTAAGGACAGTAAGTATAATACGTAGAGCCAACATTTGGGTCAGCTTAACGTGGAGCCCTTGTTCTTAAGATGTTCCGCCAGTTATTTCAGAAGAGTATTGGTCAATAGGGAGTATTGGTTGAAAATGCATATTTACCATTTCTTTTGCTGTGATTTCAATTATTTATACCTTTTCATTATACAGAAATACTGTATACCCCTTAATCTTAAATATCCCTTCTTCACCCACCAGTTAGGGTAGGTTAGGTTATTAGGTAATGGAATTTTATTGGTTATATTTTTACTAATTAGGATGCATATACAGGGCCCGGGCGAGGGTGGCGGAGGAGGTATTTCAGCTCCAGATGTGTAATATGTGGCAGCAATAATATGTGATAATAAGATTGATAATTTAATAGACAGCTACTAAACAATCCAGATTTCATTAGTTAGAAAAGCTAGGTTATCTTAGCAATTGATTTAGTTTAGGTAAATTGAATTAGTTAAGTTGAAAACAATAATGTTTGATAAAATAAAAATATAAACAGTGGGGAGTTCTGTTTCAGAATGTCCTGTTGCTGTAAAAATATGCCTTCAGATTATCTCTATAAGTGGCAGGTTAGCTATACAAATGTGTACATAACTCTTGAGTTAGAGGAGAAAACAACCTGCATATACATAACAGCATTATTTATCACAGTAATCTGACATTATAAGCGAACATGAAGCATTAGTCAAATCATATTAGCACTGTCATATTTTCATTTCATTTAATCTGCCTCTTTTCGTCGACAGTTCCAGTTCTTGATCTTGCATGAATTACAGTACACAATATATACATTTAATAAGCTTTTACCAGTATTTCTGCATTCAGAGATTACATACCAGGTGGCATGGTGGTATCCAACAATGAAATACACTTTATTCTTCATTTTCATTTATTCCAAGTGGAACTGTTACCAAAGATTTCCGCGTCTGTGAGTGTACCACGTCGGCGACAGGCCTCAGTTGGTGTTTCTGCGAGAATTCGTATTGGCGACAGTTTCATAAACTTGTTCACGTATCCCTACAGCCTACCGCCAATAACACTAAAGTCGCCACTGCACATATATGTCGTCAGGCGCCATATATTACGAACTTTATCATCACTACAGATACATAATTGTATGTGCCACTAAAGAGGCATGCACAGTAGTTTATATTAAGTACCTGTCTTCAGTGGCACATACAAGTCTATAGTGATGCTAAAATTAGTAATATTTAGCGCCTGGCGACAAAAGTGCAGTGGCGACTATAGTGTTATTGACGGGTGTTGTTGGTTGACGGTGCCCGAGATTCATAGCATTTCACCTCTCTCAGCGACAATTACCATTACAACAATAATCAAATAGTCGTCAGGTAGCTACAGCGTACGCCATTACACTTCCGTACTGTGCGTGGGCAGATAGAGGGCAGTAGAGGAAAATGGTGAGGTCAAAAGCCCAGTCTGAGCAGTGGCGTCGTCGTTTCCATGGTAACGGCGGGGATTTGTTTACATACCACTGCGAGGCGCCCACAAGCGTTTGATAGAGGGGTACAGAATAGGGGTGGGCAAGAATCGTTATCTTGGAAATTCACGATTCCGATTCTTGAGGTTGGTGGAATCGGTGGAATCGATTCCGGAATCGTTTCCGGAATCGATTCCGGAATCGTTTTCTCTCGCGCTCCGCCTCTGCCTCTACCTTGCCTCGCGCGCCGCATGGGAGGACCTCAGTCTAGCACGAGACGATTCTGGAATCGTTTCCTCTCCTGCGCTGCCAGAGAGATGCTTCGATTCCATTCCGTGTAGCTCTTACGATTCATCCTGCCTTCTGCGCCCCGTTAGATTTATGGAGCATATTTTATTATCATTATTACTATTACTATTAATATTATTATTATTACTCTTCTTATTATTATTATTATTAGTAGTAGTAGTAGTAGTATCGTTATTCTTACTCCTGCATTGGATTTATTTGTTAAAAGTTGTATATATAAAGTCCAAAGGTATATATATATATATATATATATATATATATATAAAATATATATATAATACATATATATATATAACATATATATATATACATATATATATATATGTATATATATATACAATATATATATATATATATAATATATATATATATATATATATATATATATATAAATATATATATATATATATATATATATATATATATATATATATATATATATATATATATATAAAAACAACTCTCTACGCTGCCACTGTTTACTATATAGAACTCAATGTGAAATATCTGTGGAATCGTTTCCGAGGAATCGATTCCGTTGAGTGGAATCGATTCCACTGCCTATGTGGTGGAATCGTCGGAATCGATTCCGGAATCGTTTCGCGCCCAGCCCTAGTACAGAAACCCAAACGGCGCAAAGCCGCTCAAATTCTTCTTCTCAACGCCAGCCAGGTCTTCTCTATCTCTCTTCTTCAGCGAGAACAGAGCACAGTAATATAGCACCTGGAATATCAATTTCGCCCAAAATAACTCGAAATTCTTCCATCGCCGTAGTTTTCCTTCGTAGGTCCACCCGCGGCGACCCCGCCTTATCCCACAATCCACCGATGTATACAAGCCGTGACCTCGATGAAGTCGATGAGCGGGGGGGTAAAACACCTTGGTATCGGTGATTTTATTCTGATTCTTGAAGTGTTGTGGTGTTTGTTGCTTGATCACCCCGTTTTGTGCTTATACTTGTAAATGTTATTTTGAAATGTCTTGGTTTTCTTGCTAATCAATGTTCTTGCTGTTTCCTTGTTTTCCACATCAGTAACAAAGTTTGTTTCTTCACATCTGCATCCTGTTCATCTGCTAGGAGTAAAAATGTTGCAAGTTTTACATCATTTGTCAGTGTGTTGTCTTGTAGAAAGTTTAAGTTTTCCCTGATGTCTTTATAGTCCTCGCAGTGTAATAGGAAGTGTTCTAAAGTTTCATCCTGTCCCCGTGTTACATGTCGTGCATGCTGTGTTCCCGTGGGTGTGTCTGTTCCTGTAGTTTAGTTTCAGTGTGTTGCTTCTGCATCTTATCAAAGTTGTAGTGGATTCATCATTATCATAAAAGTCTATTTCTTTGATGTGTGTTTTCTATGTTCTGTAAAGTCTAAGTGTCTCTTTTTCAAAAAGTTCTGCTTTCCATTTCTTGGTATCATGTTCTTTTAATTTGTCAGTTATTTCTTGTTGTGTTTTCATACTAAGTTGGTCTATGTTGGTATTAAGCTCTTTTAAATAACTGTTGACTGTTTTGCTCCAGTAATCTTTCCCATTTTCTAGTCTTTGTAGCAAGCATCGTTTCAGTAGATCATTTGTGGAGTGGGCCATAATGTATCTTATGTATGAGAGTTTAGCTTTTGCATCTCTGGTTTTCATCAAAGATGATCCAATTTCTCCTTTAAGGAAACTGTTTGGTGTGTATTTGGGGGCTCGTAGTATTGTTCTGAAAGCTTTGTTCTCTGTTGTTTGGAGTTTTTCTAGGTTGTTACTGTTGTTGGTATGATGCCTTGACAGTAGAGAAGCTTGGGTAACACCACTTGTTTCCAGTATGTTTTTCCAATGAGGAGCTGTTGGTGCTTTTGCCACTACTGCTGCTGTACATTGCTCAACCTGTGGGCTTCCTTTAGGGTTTCTTTCTTGAATTGATCAAAGCATCTTCTTTTGTTGGGATATTATCCCCAAGTATTTTATTTCCTTTGTTATTTTGATATCACAGAGATTATCAAGAGCTGTTTCATGGTTGTAAATCAGTATATGGCTTTTGTCTTATTCATCTCCAGGCCACTTGCTCTTGCTGCTTCGATGAGTGTCAATGTCATGTTTAGGGCATCTGATTCACTTTGTGCTAAAATAAGGCCATCATCTGCATAAAACAATGCAGGGATAAAGAATATCTCATCTTTGAATCCAATATTTGTTTGGTTCAGGTGTAGGATGATGATATATGTTATCATTAAGAACAGTGATGTTGAACCATTGCAGCCTTGCCTTATTCCCTGGTGACATCCATGTTGTTACGATCTCATTGTTTTGATACAGGATGGTCTTGTCATTTAGGTATATGTCACTTATGACGGGCAATTAGTGTGGATGTATCCTGAACTTTTTTAGGCATTCTATTAGGGGCTTTCTTTTCACACTGTCAAAGGCTTTCTTGAAATCTATAGCGATGGTTATTAATGGTCTCTTCATCTTGAAAGACTGTTCGATGCAGTAGTTTAAAAGAAAAAAGGTTGTCTTCGATACGTCTTTTCTTTGTAAAATCCAGCTTGTAGTTCATTATCTTGTTGATTTTTGTGCATGTGCATGTGATTTGTGCATGTGACCTAGTTATGGGTAGGGTCCAATGGGCCCCAGACATAACTACGTCACGGTTTGTTTACATCGGTGCATTGTGGGGATAAGGCGGGGTCGCCGCGGGTGGACCTACGAAGGGAAAATTACGGCGATGGTTAGAATTTCGAGTTAGTTTGGGCGAAATTGATATTCCAGGTGCTATATTACTGTGCTCTGTTCTCGCTGACAACACTATAGAGAAGACCTGAGGTAATGGCTGATGTGCAGAGGCTTCTAAACCAAGAAAACAGAGTCATAACAGAGCCTCGTCAAAAGGTAAGCAACTGGTAGGTACGTAATGTGTCCCTACCACTTGCTTACTTCTTAATGAGACTCTGCTGTGACTGTTTTCCTGGTTTAGAAGCCTTTGCACATCAACCATCACCTCAGGTCTCTCTATGTGTCAGCGAGCGCGGATATATAGCACCTGGAATATCAATTTCGCCCAAAACAACTCGAAATTTTTTCATCGTCGTAGTCTTCTCTTTGTAGGTTGTACATATTCATGGTTATGATAGTATTAAAATACCTTATTAATTGAGTTCCTTTTGTTGTCTTTCCTCATAATAAGTAGTGGTACATCATGGTTTAAGTGTTACTTGACGAGCCAATGAATACTCTTCAGTCTATACCAACATCACCAACCTTTGCTTTGATTTATCTTATTACTCCATCCATAAACAAGTTGCATAACCACAGTGACATTACCCATCCTTGGCTCATGGTACCTGGTACTCTCGTCTACCGAAATGCTCGTCCCTACATAAATCGGGAAAACTCGCCGACGGTAATGGTTAGGTTAGGTTAGGTAAAGGTCAGTTAGGTTAGGTATTCATAATCACAGGTAAAAGCTTAGTTCAGTTCCCTCCGTAACCTCTATCCATATAGACTCTATGCTGTCATCTGTTTTTATAACATTATTAACACAACACTGCAATGCATCTCTTGCATAAAGCACAACTCCTCCACCTCGTCTGCCTACTCTGTCCTTGTGAAATAACTTATACCCAGCTATCTCGACTTCCGGATCAAATAACTTTCCTGACATATCCAACCATGTTTCTGTTAATGCTAATATATCAAAAATCCTCTACACTATTTATTCCTCTCAGGAAATCTATCTTTTTTTTTAAATACTCCTACAGTTTGTATACATAGTAAACTTTCAAGCAACTCCTCTTCTTTTTGTCAATTTTCCCTTTATCTTTAACTAAACACCTCTCTCTCTTTTTACGAATCACTTTAGTTCCCTGCCTTCTGATACTCCTCCTAGTGTCGTAAGTTTCCTTTACCCCGACCCCCGTGTCTAAACCCCGGTTCTCTGTCTTAAAAAAGCCTGCAGTGCATCTACCTCCCTTTCAAGGGATTCAGACAAGATCTGAACTCCTTTCCTCGAAAAGTGCACCCCGTCCCTGCGGTAGAGGTGGTTATGCCCGAAGAAGAGGTCCCAGCTGTCGACAAAGGCCCAACCATTGTCTTTGCAATGAAGTGCCAGCCGGCAATTCAGAGCAATAGCCCTGGAGTACCACAAGTCGTCAACAAAGCGTCTTGGAAGGACACCACACACCACAGGGAACCCACCCCTGTCCCTAACTTTACCTACAGCTTCCTTGAACCGCCGTAGCAATTCCTCACTTATTACACACTCAACATCATTTCCCCCAGCACTCAGGCAGACGATGGGCTTTTTCCCTTGGTCCGCCATGCACTCAACTATCTTGTCACTAACATAACCTATCCCCTTCCCTGGATAACTCACCGACTTCATGCGCATCCCTTCCCTGTCACAGAACCTGCTGTCAAGATGCCTAACCTGACTGTCACCAACAACCAAGATGTTACCTTCGGGTAATGATGTATCGTCCACCTTCCTTACCTCCGTATCTCCCTCTTGCAGCCCTGAGAGTACCTGAAATTGGTTCGTGCACACAACATGGTCATTGTTTACCTTTTTCTCCTTCGGGCGGGCTCCATGATCAACTACCTTCCAAACACCAATCCCTGGTGACTTACTGGTGACCTTAGTAGTCTCTCAAGTCACATCTCGCTCTGCTACCCCTACAAATACATCTCTCGCATGTGCCCCTCCACTTGGACCTTCACCTCCACACTTAAGAGAACGTATCTCTATTTCCTGCTTCATCACAACGCTTTTCAATTCGTTCACTTCATTTGCAAAGCTCATTTTCAGGTCTTCGATCGCCTCCAGAATAGTCTTAAGCGCCTCTCCACACCCTTCACTACACTCTCCCTCGACCCTTCTCACTCCCTCTACCACACTAGTTTTAACCTCAGCCTCCTTCACTCCTACCACACTACCACTCTCAACCCCCGCAGAAGCACACAACACCACTTCTCTCTCCGCCTCCACAACACTCTCCATCACAGACGTAGCCATTCTAATCCCTAGAGCTCAACCAAACACAACCTCACTCCACGGAGACGTCAGGTGAACTGAACACAGCTGAACTGAACTAAACTGGCACAGCATTACGATAAGTTGCCATCGCCTGGAGATCACTTTTTATTGGGTAAAATGACCTTGTTTGATGAGTCTCATCCATTATCGCTTGGTACACCCTGACACTTGGCACTTGATACAGAGAGAGAGAGAGAGAGAGAGAGAGAGAGAGAGAGAGAGAGAGAGAGAGAGAGAGAGAGAGAGAGAGAGAGAGAGAGAGAGAGAGAGAGAGAGAGAGAGAGAGAGAAAAGAGAGAGCGAAACATAAAAACATAAAAACATAAGGAAGCTACAAGAGGCCGCGAGACCTACACGAGGTAGTTCCTGTAAACTTAACAAATAAACTTATCCATTACACCAATAATAATACATCAGCTTCCTTGTGCCTTATATCATTATCTGATCCTGATATTTAAGATGTAACCTGACATGTACGGCAGATCTTGTACCACAAACAGATACAGAGAGAGAAAATGCTGATAAGAATAAAGGAGGTCTCCGCTACGATCTCACACACACACACACACACACACACACACACACACACACACCTGTATCTGAAGCGGGAGCCCATGTGGAAGAAGCTGTGTCTGCCGGTGGAAGCCTTGAGGCGGAGGAACGAGTGACGCTCCACCGCACCCTTCCACCGCTGTTTCCATGTCTTCTCGTGGAGCAGCCTGGGTGTGGGGGGGACAGGGGTGAGTGTGGGGGGATGTGAGGCCAACAAGTCACCAAAATCACAAGTCAATCAGTCACAAGTCAATCAAAGTCACAAGTCACCATATAAGCCATTATGACATCTGGCCCTGTATGCTGCACCTAGGTCAGCACACACACACACACACAACACACACACACCCCACACACACACACACGCGCGCACACACACACACACACCACACACACACACACACCACACACACACGCACACACACACGCGCACACGCACACACACACACACACAGACACACACACACACAGACACACACACACACACACACACACACACACACACACACAGACACACACACACACGCGCACACACACACACACACACACACAGACACACAGACACAGACACCACACACACAGACACACACACACACACACACACACACTTGAGAACTATTAGGCGCAAGCAGAAAATGTATAGACTAGTTAATAGTAAAGCTAGATCAGACAAAGAGCTTCCTTAGCTAAGTGTTTGGTAACCCTTGCCTTCCTATAGCAGTGCATTGGCTGTGACTGTTGCCATCACACCCGTGGCTGGAGAGGGGGGGAAGGAGGCAGCCTGCAAGTGCCTTCTGGGTCTCCTCACCATGGCTTCCCCTCATGCACTGGTGTATGCATCCCTGCAAACAAAAGCACCATACCAATCACTACTTGCTTGCAACATCACTTAGTTACCATATACAAAATATCATAATCAATAAAAATCATAATTATGCTGCATCCTTATTCAATACAGTAACCCATTAGATTAAAACCGATAACTGACCCCATAAACTGACTTNCGATTGCCGTGTGGGAGCAGGCTGATTTTTATAGTGACACATGTGGTCTTAGGTGAAGATCCCATTTTCTGTGATGTTCGGATCTTCAGTTTAGGCTCATGCAGCCCCTAGAGTCCTCCATCACACTCGCAATCGGAAGACAGATACATAGCTGCATGCGGGTGTCTTTGGCCACTCGACGATGAATTTGACAGTTGCTCCTTGGTGAGACTTGAACTCGGGACCTTCTGCTCCTCTACCAGGCTCTTGAAAGAGTTGCCCCCGGCAGGATTCGAACTGGAGATATTGAGTTCAGCACTCCAAGACGCTAACCACTCGGCCACCGCCTCCCCCATATTACAGAATATGCCCCCGGGAGTGGCGTCGTAGGGTGGGCGAGGCGACGCGCCCCCCGGCGTATGCTCCCAATGATTGATGGTGATTGACCTATAGGCTATCTGGCAACCAAGCCCTTACGCCTACGGTCATGTGTTCTCGGGGTAGATCAGGCCACTCTAATAATTATAGCCCACTAATCTCCCTCACTAGCCTTGGATCTGACTTATCGACATGACGCTGCTCCATTGCGTCTCTCTGCAATTGTCTTTACATGTTGTATATATTCCTCTTATAATTATATATACACGTCCACTGTGTATATTAATACTCCACACACAAGTACTGTGAAAGAAGACACTAACCGGGCACCCTTGAGAGGGTGTTAAACGAACTACCACTTGATTCCAGCTATCCGCTCTACCACATTTGAAACCAACATCATTAACAACAACATTCAATGAATTGAATGTTTTGTTTGTGAAGGGTTATGACGAGTAGATAGGTGAAGAAACTGGGTTCTTGAGTCATTGAACAAAGCAAGGTTTGTTTTGCCCCAAATAGAAATTACAGAAAGATCAGAGGGTAGGCTCTCTATGGCATCCTTTCGTGAATCACCTAGTTTTTTTTTTAGTTGGACGTATACTGAACGACGTTGAAAAATACAGGGTCGAGTCATCAGCGTCTGGGTGAACAGAGCATTGAGTTAGACTATGAAGATAATTTATTAATAACCAAAAGAGAGTGGGTTCATTGAACAACAATATTGGTAGACTTAGGAGAAATACAAAACCTTTATAAAACAGCTGCAATAGAAAAGTTAGCAAGGAAACTTGAAATGAAGGTGCAGGAAGTAAGAAAGAAACTGAAAGAGGGTAGTTTGGAAATATAAGATTTGTGCCAGACTCTATCCAAAGTTTATGATAATGGCAAACTGTTATAAATACGGAATACGTAATACTGCATAATAATAATAATGATAATCACTAATCGATGGTGACTATTGCCATAAATATATTTGTCACAATCATTGTCATTGTATAAATTATATGAGTTGAAGCATGTGTATTAAAGCTAAATATAGTTTCGCGACAAGGAATATATATTGCCATTTAAGAAATCTGAAATATCTGGAATCTGGAAATCTTGCATATGGGAAATATGGTTAATAGGATTATCATAGCAAACGCCGCCTTGAATGCCCTTGTTACCCTAGTTTAAAACATCTGTTGTGCATGTGGCCACAGTTCGCTAGTTAAGTTTGAGAGGAATACTACACATGCAGTTCTCATTTTAATCCATAACTTTTCGTCTTTTCATGTGCAATATCAAACAACCTTGGTTAAGGATGACCCGCACGTTCTGTTGTAAAGCCTTTTCTGCCCAGGATAGGAAACTTGTGTCTTGGGGTCGCCTACCCACCAATATCGTAGCCAACCACACCACCACTACGGCAGCCCCAACTGCCGCCCACAGTGACCCAGTCAGCGGATACAGGAATCCCCACGGATTGATCTCAGGTACACCCTTGCTTGATAGAATTGTTCGAGGGTCGAAGAAAAAGGACTCGGTAAAATCCACTGCCATTGCTCTGTTGTATGTGATGCCAAAAGGTCCAAGGGCGACATCAGCTTCCTGTAAACATAAAACAAACAAAAAATAGTTTGTCTTTTCGACATCAACAAAAACTTT
Organism: Chionoecetes opilio; assembly: GCA_016584305.1. Lineage (NCBI taxonomy): Eukaryota > Metazoa > Arthropoda > Malacostraca > Decapoda > Majidae > Chionoecetes > Chionoecetes opilio. The sequence goes on from JACEEZ010022135.1 coordinate 17,542, forward strand.
CCTAAAAAAAAACCTTGAGCCACTTACCGAAAATGATACATTTTTAATCTTATTCCATTATATCTTTATCTATAGATTTTCATACAGAAAATATTCAGGCATTAATTAAATGCTCCTTTATCTAAAATTATAATCCTTTTTTTATAAAAATTTTTTTTTAATTTATATAATATTAAATATTTAATAATTTTTCTATTTTACCAATAATATATCTTAAATTTTAAAAAGGGTAATAATAATATATAGGACAATTACATCAAATTTATATTATTATAAATATAACTTAACCAATCTATTAATCCTTTGTATATCCATATTTAAATATTTTATTAATAATATTAAAATTTTATATCAGATTTTTCTATATTTAAAATAAATTTTAAAATTGAATTGTATTGTTTTAATTAAACTTAAGGGCATAAAGGGGAGAAATGTTAATTTTTTTTTTTCTATTTCCCTTTTAAAAATTTAAAATTTTTATTTTTAACGGAATTTCCAATAGTTGGTTCGGGTTATAAATTTATAAAATAAAAGAATAAATTATTTTATATTATAATTTTTAAAATAATTATATAAATAAAAAAAATTCATTATAAAAATAAATCTTAATATTAAAAAAATATATATATTTAAAAATCATATATATTAAAAATTTTTTTTATCAAAATAAATCATATTTCTATTTTTTATTAATTAATTCAATAAAAAAATTTTTATAATATCATAAATAAAAAGTTCTTAAAAATATTTTTCTTTATTTATTTTAGTTTTAAAATTTTATCAAAAATATTATTTTTAAATTTATTTTTTAATTTAAAAAAACACAACATTAAATAATTTCAATATATTTAAATTTTTTTTAAATGACTATAAATCCTTTATTCATAATACTTTTAATATATATATATATATTTTTAATAATTATATATAAAATTATATTATATATATATAGTATAAAAATTATATATATATATATAAGTATAAACCACTTTATTTATTTCCCCTAATTTATTATCTTTAACCTTTTATTTCTTAAATATTTTAAATATATAAATAAATCGAATAAAAAAATATAAATAATATTATTCATTAAATATAAATTATTATATTGTATATTATTAATATATATATATAATTTAAAATATTAATTATATTAAAAGGGATTTATATATATATTATTATATGTATATATATATATATATATATTATTGGGAAACGTCCCTTTCATTACCATGATTTCACTTAGGCTTATTTTCCTTTCCCTTTTGGCAAATTTAATCCCTTGATTTGTTGCAATCCTTTATAAAAAATTTTAATAATATATGAAACTATGTGTTTTATTACAGTCATAATTTTAACTTCTAATTATTTAAACTATCGAATCTATCGTTCCCCCAAAATTATATATATAATATCTATATATTTTTTATATTATTAATATATATATATATTTATTAATTTTATATCTATTAATATATATTTTATATATTTTAAAATTTTATTATAAAATATATTTATTATATTATTATAATAAATATATATTATATATATTTTATTTATATATTATTTATTATAATATATATATATTTTTTATTTATTCCTTATTATATATATATATATTACGGTCTTTATTTATTATATTCTTAATATTTATATATATATATATTTCTATATATATATATATATACTTATATATCTTATTTATCTTATACAGATATTATATAATTTTATATATACATATATTATATATTTATCTTTTATAATATATATTAATATATATTATATTTAAACATATTAAAATATATACAGTATATACTTATATTTTCATATAATATTATATATTATTATATTATATATTAGTAATATAAATAATATATATATATAATATATATATATATATATATATATATATATATATATATAATATATATATATATATATATTGTCAGGCAACAAGCGCAAATTTTCATCATGTTCGTTAGCCCAGGTTTCCAGGATACGGTGAAGCTGGGATAGGGGGAGGGCCTAAGGGTGATGCAAAGCACTGTCTAAAATAAGAGGAAATTTTACGGTTGTCTTCCTCAAACAAACAACATGTATTTACAAACGAGTATTTACAAGCAACACCATCACCAGACTCCCCCCTGCTACCTGTTCGCAACAGCCTTCCTCTCAACCATAGTTGCTGAGCACGAGACCAGGGACGACGGCAGACTTGAAGGGTAGTTGACCTGGGCAGCAGGGACGAAGAAGTGTACTTCAGGCTTTGAGACTTCGTGTTGAAGCAGAGGTCGGGACGTGGTGAAGACGTTGCTGGCGACCGAACCATCTTCGTCGGAGCCCCGCACGGACTAAGCAGGGGTTGGAAGATGAAGGAGGGGGCCCAGGGGGGACAAGCGAACAACCTAAAGTGTGTGTTGATACATATTAAAATTAATTTATTATATAATATTTATTATTTAATAAAGTTTTGTAATGGGATAATTATTTAATATTAAAAATATATATAAAAAATGGGAACTTTTTGGTTAATTAAAGGTTAAAAAATTTTTTAAGTAGGTTGGTTAGGTTTATAACCAAAAATTTTGGCATTAAACAAAATGATTTATTTACTAAGATATAATTATCATTTTTATGGGTTATAAAAAAATATTCATTAACCATCAAAAAAATATTTAAAATCAAAAAAAAAAATTTTTTTTATAATTTATTAATATATATATTTATAATAATATATTTAAAAAATTTATATTTTTGAAAAATTAATTTAATTTTTTTTTTTTTTTTTTTACTTATATTATTTGTATTATTAATCTTTTTAAAGGCCCAACAAATTTTGGAGGGAAAACGGTTTTTTAAAAATTAAAAAATTTTTGAAAAAATTTTTGTTAAAAAAAGCAGGGTTTAAGATAGAAGAGAAAGAGAAATTTTTATTTTTTGCTTTTCAAAAAAACGTGGAAAAAATTTCAATAAATAAATTCTAAAATTTTAACAAAGAATAAAAAAATTTTTCTAGTTATAACTTCGATTATTTTTATTAGTTTATAATTCATTACTCAAAATAATATTACAAAATCTTGAACGTCGGGTGTAATATGTTATAAGGATTTAAGCATTATTATTTTTTTTAATCTAGCATTTTATTTTCTAATAACCCAATTTTGCTGACCGATTACTTTAATTTTAACCTTAAAAACATAACTTGATTATTATTTTCAAAGGGCTTTATAGCCCCGGGCCCACAGCTAGTGAGGGCACCAACTCTACCCGCCTCTCCAAAAAGATGGGGAAAAGAGCTTGAAGTTGGTGTTAAAGCAGAGGAACAGAGGAGAAGGAGAAGCGAGGAACAGGCTGCTGGAGCAGGCCATGTTTTCTCGCCCTTTCCCATGCCGCCTGGGTAGATGTGTTCGTTAAGTAAAAACGGCCATACACAGCTCTGCAGCTCTAGAGAGACTTTTTCTCCCAGGGGTCGGACATCATGAAGGCCAAGAGAGCGAGTCTGACCTCCGATAATTTTTGAGAGATTGGAAATTCATGAAGGGGAACATGGACCTGCTCAATATGGAACTATTCCCAAAAGGGACTCTGAATGAGGAGTCTGAGGTTAAGGGTCTAATATCTTATCAATGAAATATAATTTGGAGTGTAGTGTACCTATATTTATTATTACCCCTTAGGTGCACTTAAGTGGATATATTGAGGGGGTGGTAACAATGAGAAAAACATTTATTGCCACAAGTGATTTTGTAAATATTATATAAATTTCGAAACACAAAAACTTTATTACTAAAAAATAAAGGGCCATTAATGTAATTTTAGAAAAGGGGAGCATTTAATTAATGCCTGAATATTTTCTGTATGAAAATCTATAGAAAAAGAATATAATGGATTAAGATTAAAATGTACATTTGCGGTAAGTGGCTCAAGGTTTTTTTTTAGAAATTTTTTTGTTGATGTCAAAAAGACAAAACAATTTTTTGTTTGTTTTATTTTTTACAGAGCTGATGTCGCCCTTGGACCTTTTGGCATCACGTACGACAGAGAAATTTGGCAGTGGATTTTACCGAGTCCTTTTTCTTCGACCCTTGGACAATTCTATCAAGAAAGGGGTGTACCTGAGATCAATCCGTGGGGATTCCTGTATCCGCTGACTGGGTCACTGTGGGCGGCAGTTGGGGCTGCCGTAGTGGTGGTGTCGTTGGCTACGATTTTTGGTGGGTAGGCGACCCCCAAGACACAAGTTTTCTATCCTGGGCAGAAAAGGCTTTACAACAGAACGTGCGGTCATCCTTAACCAAGGTTGTTTGATATTGCACTGAAAAGACGAAAAGTTATGGATTAATATGAAAAACTGCATGTGTGTATTCCTCTCAAACTTAACTAGCGAACTGTGGCACAGCACACAGATGTTTAAACTATGGTAACAAGGGCTCTTCAAGGCGGCGTTTGCTATGATATCCTATTAAACATACTCCATATGCAAGATTTTCCAGATTCCAGACAATTATTTCAATTTACTTATAATGGCAATATATATTCCTTGTCGCGAAACGATTATTTAGCTTTAAACACATGCTTCAACTCATATAATTTTATACAATGACAAATGATTGTGACAAATATATTTATGGCAAATACGTCACCATCGATTAGTGATTATCATTATTATTAATTAATGCAGTATTACGTATTCCGTATTTATAACAGTTTGCCATCTCATAAACTTTGATAGAGTTCTGGCACAAATCTATATTTCCCAAACTACCCTCCTTTCAGTTTCTTTCTTTCTACTTCCTGCACCTTCATTCAAGTTTCCTTGCTAAACTTTTCTATTTGGCAGCTGTTTTTATAAAGGTTTGTATTTCTCCTCAGTCTACCAATATTGGTCCTGTTCATGACCCACTCTGTCTTGGTTACTTAATAATTATCTCATAGTCTACTCAATGCGTGTTCACGCCAGGACCTGATGACTCGACCCTTTATTTTCAAAAGTCGGTCAGTATACGTCCAACTAAAAAAAAAACTAGGTGATTCACGAAAGGATGCCATAAGAGAGCCTTAACCCTCTGATCTTTCTGTAATTTCTATTTGGGGGCAAAACAAACTTGCTTTGTTTCAATGACTCAAGAACCCGTTTCTTCACTATCTACTCGTCATAACCCTTTCACAAACAAAACATTCAATTCATTGAATGTTTGTTGGTAATGATCGTTGGTTTCAAATGTTGTAGAGCGGATATCTGGAATCAAGCTGTGTTAGTTCGTTTAAAACACCCTCTCAGCTGTCCCGGTTATTGTCTTCTTTCCACAGTACTTGTGTGTGGAGTTTAATATACACATGGACACCCCGTGTATATATATTATAAGAGGAATATATAACAACCATGTAAAGACAATTGCAAGGAACGCAATGGGAGCACGTTCATGTCGATAAGTCAGATCCAGGCTAGTGTTGGAGATTAGTGGGCCTATAATTATTAGAGTGGCCTGATTTACCCGAGAACATGACCGTAGGCGTAAGGGCTGTGGTTCCAGATAGCCCTAGAGGTCAATCACCATCAATCATTGGGAGCATCGCCGGGGGCGCGTCGCCTCCCCACCCTACGAAAACCACTCCCGGGGGCATATTCTGTTAATTGGGGAGGCCGGTGGCCGAGTGGTTAGCGTCTTGGAGTGCTGAACTCCAATATATCCGTCGAATCCTGCCGGGCCAACTAACTCCTTCAGAGCCTGTAGAGGAGCAGCCACATGTCCCCTGATTCTCAAGTCTCACCAAAGGATGCAACTTCGTCAAATTCATCGTCGAGTGGCCAAAGACACCGCGCATGCAGTATTTTCTATGTATCTGTCTTCCGATTGCAAGTGTGTGGGGGGGGGGACTCTAGGGGCTGCATGGCCTAAAACCTGAAGATCCGAACAGCACAGAAAATGGGATCTTCACCTAAGACCACATGTGTCACTATAAAAAAAAAATCCAGCCTGCTCCACCAACCGGGCGAATCGACCACATCAAGACCCTCCATAACCTAGAACAGGCGCCTATGGCTACAAACGTAAAATATATATATTATTTTTTTTCGGTGCCAACTTGTACCACTCGAATTCTTTTGGCAAAACAAATTTTTTTTTTGGGAAAGAAGGGGTTTATTTGAAAAAAATTTTCCCAAAAAAAAGAGGGGTTTAAGGTTTTTTATAAAAGGGATTTTTAAAAAGGGTAAAATTCCCTGTGGAAATTTTCAGGTTTGGTGGGTTTATAAACATACAAAATTTATATAAAAAAAGGTTTTTTCGGGGGGCGGATGTTTTACAGGAGGGGAGTTTTTAAAGGGGGGGTTTTCCCCTTTACTAGAAAGGGGTTTTGGGGGGCAAAAAATTTAAAAACAGGGGACCGGGGCCGGGGGGGTGGGCCCCGGGGAATTTGAAAAAAGGGGGGGTTTGGGGGTTTATACCTCCCCCCCTTTATTTAAAGAAAGGAAAATTCCCCTTTTTTAAAATAAAAAGGGGGGAAGTAATATTCTTTAAAACCCCTGGGATTTTAGACTGTTTTTTGGGGTTTTACGGGGCGCAGGTAAAATTGAAAAAAAGGGTTTTCCCTTTTATAAAAAAAAGGGCCCCCCGGGGAAAAAATTTCGCTATCTGAAACTTAAAAGGGGGTTTATTTTTTTTGGGGAAATTTTCCTTTTGGGTTTAAAATTTTAAATAAACCCGCACCCCGGGGACAAAAACAAAAGGGGAAGAAATTTTTTTAAAATAAACTCAAAAACCCTTTTAGAAAAAGGAAAAAAAAATATTTATAAAAAGGGGGAGGGGAAAAAAATTTTTCCCCCAATAGACAAACGGACAACGGAAAAGGTCAATTTAAAAAATTTTTAGGAAAAAAAAAAAGGAAAAAATTCGCGAGGGAAGAGGGGGGAAAATTTACCCCGGTTGCGAGGGCCCCCCTGGGAAAGTTTTAAATTTAAAAGAATATATAATTTTTTTAAAACCCTATTTTTTGGGATTTTGGAGGAAGAAAAGAATTTCCTTAAAAAATTTTGTAAAGGAAAAATTTTTCCCCCAAATTAAAAACCAAATAAAAAAAAATTTTTTTTATTTAAAAATGGGTAAAAAAACGTATTATGAAAAATAAAAAAACCCCGGGTTGCTAAACTTTAAATTAATTTTTTAAAGAAAAGGGAAAACCCAAAGGGGTTTACAATCGGGGAAATTTTCCTTTTTTTTTTTTTCCTCGGGTTTTTTTAAAATTTTTTTTCAAATTTTTTTCCCGGGGGATCCCCCGTTTTTCCCCCCTTTTTCTCCCCCTTCCCCAAAGGGCTTTTTTTTTTTTTTTAAACCCCCCCCCTTATTTTTTTTAAAATAATTAAATTTATTTAATAAAATTTTTTAAAAAAAATTTTTTTTTTTTTTAAAAATTAATAAGGGGTAATTAAATTTTTTTTAAAAAATTTTTTTTTTAAAAAAAAATTTTAATATTTAATTAATTTTAAAAAAAATTTTAAAAATTAATATTTAATTTAAGTAATTAAATTTTAAAAAAATATAATATTAATTTTATAATTAAATTAATAAATAAAAATAAATTATTTGGGGGTTTTTTTGAAATTGTTGACTTCAGGCCCCCCCCGGGTGGTGTTTTCCGTAAAAACCGAAAAAAAGAAAACCTTTAACATTTTCCCCCCTTTTAAAACCCCCCTTTCCCGCCCTTTACGGCCCAAAACCCCTTTTTTTTTTTAATTCCGATAAACCTTTTGGGTTTTTGTGTTTGACTTTTCTCATTTGTTTTAGAAACTGAATTTTTTACGGATCCGTTTAAGTTTTTTTTCCCAAAAGTTGTTTAAAAAGTTTTTTTTATTCAATTTTTTTTTTTAAGGTGTCCCCCTTTTTGGACCTTTTTGGATTTTTTTAAAAGGAAAATTTTTTTTTTTCGTTTCAAAACCCTTAAATGGGAAATTTCCCCCCCCTTTTCCTTCAACCTTTAAAATTTTCCCCCCAGTTTTCCCCTTTGTTCCGCCAATTACCCCCCACCCAGTTTTTAACACCGGCCTTTCCACCTTCTACCCAAATTTTACCTTTCAGGTCAGCCCTGCCCTTTTTCGGGGAAAATTATTTCCCCCCCCACCCTTTTTAAACCCCGGGGGTTTTTTTAAATTGCTAAGGTTTTTGAATTGGGGATTCGAGCAGCCTTTTTTTTCCCAAAAGCAAATTTATTAATGGGTTAAAAATTTCCCCAGTACATTTTTAAAAAACCGTTTTTTTTAAAAAAGGAAAAAATTTGTTTTCCTTGATTAAAATTTTTTGGTTTATTTAAAATTCATTCTGTGCATAGTTTTAAATGTTTTTTCCGGATTAAAACCCCCCCGATAGTATTAACCAGGCCGGTTTACCCCCATTAAAAGAGTCCTTTTACATGTTTGGGAGGTTTCATAAAAAACCCTTTTCTTTTTCCCTTGGGGAATTACCCAATTGATTTTGGTTTTGTTTTTTAAATTTAGCCCCGGGAACACCCTTTTCAAAACCCTCCTCCCCTCTTTCCCTACCTTCCTTGTAAAATTTATAACTTTGACCCGGCAATTTTTCCCTGAAACCCCCCTTTTTCTGTTTCTTTTTAAAATCTTACACCTTTTTTTAACTCCGGAAATTATTTTTTTTTAAATATCCACAGTTTTTGTAATTCAAAAACCCCTTTTCTTTTTTTCAACCCTTTTTTTTAAATAACCCCCCCTTTCCCTTTTTTTACGAACCTTTTAGTTTTTTCCTTTCTTTTCCATTCCTTTCCCTTTTAACCCCACCCCTTTTAAAAACCCCCTTTCCCTTTTTCAAAAAACCCCGTGCCCCATCCCTTTAAGGGACAGGGTCTAACCCTTTTTTCCCTAAAATGCCCCCCCCGCTGAGGGGGTTTCCCCCAAAAAATTTCCCAGCTGCTAAAAACCCAAAATTTTTTTTTCTTTTGGGCCACCGTTATGAAAAAAACCCAGTCACAAGGAAAAAAAAAGGGTCGGGGGAAGGACACCACACCACAAACCCCCTTGTAAAAAAAAAAATTTTTCCACCTTCCAAACCCCCGACTTTCCTCCTTCTTACCCCCCAACACTTCCCCCCACCCGGGGAGCATTTTACCCCTTTCCCCATCATTCCAGTCACAACATCCCATCCCTTCCCCGGGATAACCCCAAAATTTCTCCCACCCCTTTCCCCTGACAAACTCTGCGATCCCTCCGGGTTCACCAAACTTTTCCTTCAAGATGTACTCCCCCTTCCCTTTACCCCCGATTCCCTCCGAGGGGAAAGTACCTTTTCGTCCCCGGGCCCCAGTTTCCCTTTTATTTTCGGCCCCATCATTTCCAAACCCCCCGGGTTTTACTTAACCTTAACCCTCCTTCCTCGGGTCCCCCTAAGTCTCCCCGCTTGCCCCTCCATCCCCCCTTTGGATTCCCTCCCCCTTTAAGGAACTTCCTTTCCCCTTAAAACGTTTTAAATTCCCTTACTCCTTCAAACTCTTTTCATCTTCGACCCCCCCCAGTATTTTAAGGTCTCCACCCTCAAACCCCCCTACCCTTCTCCCCCCTCTCACCTTTTTCCCCTTCCCCCCTTTCCTCCTACCACACTAACCTAAACCCCAAAAACCCACAAACACCATTCCCCCGCCCCACAACACCCCTCCCGCCTCAACCCTCTCAACCAAAACCAAACCTCATCCCGAGCCACAACTAAGAGAAGAGAGAAGAGAAGGAGAGAGAGAGAGGAGAGAGAAAGGAGAGAGAAGAAAAAAGAAGAAAAAGAAGAGAGAGAGAGAGAGAGAGAGAGGGAAGAGAGAGAGAGGAGAGGAGAGAGAGAGAGAGAGAGAGAGAGAGAGAAGAAGCGGGAACAGAAAAACCCCTCCCGTATTTATCCCTAAAAATATTTGTTACCCTTTTTACACAAAAAACTATTCTTCTATGGGGAAAAAATATATAGAAAGTGTTTTTGCCATCGAAAACGTAAATTCTTATTAATTAAAAGAATTTCACGTATGAAAAAAAAAAACAAGTTTTCAAAAAACCCCTTTTGGGCTGCAAATAAACCAAAAATCTGGGTTGATTCGGTTTTATCCATTTTAGAAAGAATTATTGACCCTTGCGCAAATTGACATAAAAAAATTATGTCCGCTTAAAGAATCTATCCTCTGCTCTACCGTTCTTTCTTAGCAAATCAATTGTTGAGATATTTTAATTTTTTTACCTGTACAAAACTTTTATTTATTTTTTTATTATTTATAAATTTTTTTTTTAAAATGTTTTTTCCAGAGGGACCACATAAAGGCTGAATCGTTTAGGGACTAAACCGTTTTTGCCTAGCTCTTCGGTTCTTGAGATATCAAAGAAAATGTGTTTTTTTCCCACATTTTCCAATTAGGATTTGCCCTTTAAAAAATTGGGCCAAAATATTTTTTTTCACCAGATTTAATGACACTTGGTCCTATTGCTTTCGTACTGCTGTCACGAACTGGCTTAGTAAAATATCTTTTACGTCTTTTGCGCCCCTTTGCTGCTATTTATTTATTTTACAATATATGAAAAAATACATAAATTTACACAAAAAATAAAAAATACCCAAAAACCCAGGCTATACTTACAAGGAAGATACATTTAAAAAAAGATTCTTTTTACCAACGGGGTGTTGCTGCGCGCGCGTTTTGCGTTTTGGGGCTGCCATAAACTTCCATTTCACGCCTTAAACGGAGTGGGCCGAGTGGTACACGTTTGGGGAAAAAAATTATTTATATTTTAAAATTGTAGCCTATAGCGCCCCGTGGGTTTTGGGTTCTTGTGTTGGGCGTCCGCCCCTTGGTGGAGCGGCTGATTTTTATAGTGACACATTGGTCTTAGTGAAGATTTCCCCTTTTTTTTGTGATGTTCGGATCTTCGTTTAGGCTCATGCAGCCCCTAAGTCCTCCATCACACTTGCAAACGAAGACGATCATAGTCATGCGGGGGTCTTTTTGGCCCTCGCGATGATTTTACAGTTGCTCCTTGGTGAACTTGAAATCGGGACCTTCTGCCTTTTTCCTCTACCAGGCTCTTGAAAGAGTTTGCCCCCGGCAGGATTCGAAAATGGATTATTGAGTTCGCACTCCAAGACGCTAACCCTCGGCCCCGCCTCCCCCATATTACAGAAAATGCCCCCGGGAGTGGTTTTCGTAGGGGGGCAGGCGACGCGCCCCCCGGGGTATGCTCCCCAAAGATTGATGGTGATTTACCTATAGGCTATCTGGCAAACCCAAACCCTTACGCCTACGGTCATGTTCTCGGGTAAAACAGGGCCCCTCTAATAAATTTTAGCCCCTAACTCCCACACTAGCCTTGGGTCTGACTTATGTGACCTGCTCCTTGCGTCTCTCTGCAATTGTCTTTACATGTTGTTATATTTCCCCTTATATTATATATACACGTCCACTGTGTATTAATACTCCACCACAAGTCTGTGAAAAAACCTAACCGGGCACCCTTGAGGGGTGTTAACGAACTACCCCTTGATTTTCCGCTTCCGCTCTACCACATTTTAAACCCAAAATCATTTAAAAACAACTTTAATGAAATTTAATGTTTTGTTTTGTGAGGGTTTGACGATAGATAGGTGAAGAAAGGGTTCTTAGTCATTGAACAAAACAAAGGTTTTTTTTGCCCCAAATAGAAATTACAGAAAGATCAGAGGGTAGGTCTCTATGGCATCCTTTCGTGAATCACCTATTTTTTTTTTAGTTGGCGTATACGGGAACGACGTTGAAAATACGGTCGGTCATCACGTCTGGGGGAACAGAGCTTGAGTTGACTATGAAATAATTTATTAATAACCAAAAAAGAGTGGGGTTTATTGAACAACAAAATTGTAGACTTAGGAAAAATACAAAACCTTTATAAAACAGCTGCATAAAAAGTTAGCAAAAAACTTGAAATGAAGGTGGGGGAAGTAAAAAGAAAATTAAAAGGGTAGTTTGGAAATATAAAATTTGTGCCGCTCTATCCAAAATTTTTGATAATGGCAAACGTTATAAATCGGATCTAAAACTGCATAATAATAATAATGATAACACTAAACGATGGTGACTATTGCCATAAATATATTGTCCATCATTTCCTTGTTAAATTTATGAGTTAAACTGTGTATTAAAGCAAAAATCGTTTCGCGACAGGAATATAATTGCCATTAAAAATCTAAAAAATTTTGGAAACTGGGAAAACTTTTCATATGGGAAATTGGTTAATAGGTTATCATAGCAAAAGCCCCCTTGAATCCCCTTTTTCCCTAGTTTAAAAAATCTGTTTTGCATTGGCCACATTTCGCTAGTTAATTTGAGAGGAATACTACATGCAGTTCTCATTTAATCCAAAATTTTCGTCTTTTCATTGCAATATCAAACAACCTTGGGTTTAAAGGTGACCCCCCGTTCTGTTGTAAAGCCTTTTTTGCCCAGGGTAAAAAC